>APFE031698658.1:70206-98390 GCA_000404065.3 Pinus taeda | reverse complement strand
AATGAACAATTCTTGGATGATACAAATGAAAAGACCTCCTTTCTATATATAGGAGTCTAAGGGGTCATAACATAACCAGAGCCGACATAACAATAATAATGTAAGGGCACAATAATAATAATAGTGGGCTTCTATGGGGCACAATAGTAACAATATGGGCACTACATGGGTACATCAATATAATAAGTGGTTTGTACTAATAACAATAAGGGGTGGCACTAGTAGTATAGGGGCCTAACACATAGTGATGATTACATGCACCCTATGTATTTTCTAAATTTTTGGGGTAGAATTGGTCCACCAAAAAGTCAAAAAAACACCCTAAAAATGACCTTTCTACCACTTATTGGACACACTGAAGAAGTGTTGGGAGAATCAACTTTTGAGGGGTAAAATAATCTTCAAATGAAGAAATTCTAGCTTTTTTTGAAAGTAGATTGAATACCTTTCTAATGAGCTATCATGAGCTCAATTTGGATGTTGGGAAGGCCTCCAAAAAGGACCTAAAAGTGGCATTGCACATTGGGCCAATGGCACTGCGCGTAGGGAAAATTTTGCACAGGATGGTTATTTTTCTATGTTTTGATTGTGTTCATGCATTTTCTCTCATGGAGGATGTTTTAATATTGTAAATGATGACTTAGCTTATAAATATGATGGATAATTAGTAGTAGAGGGTAGATTCATTAGATTAAAATTCAATTTGAGCTCAAATGAATCAATTTTTCACTTTTAGAGGCAAGTTGTTAAGATGCCTATATTCCTATTTCTTGTTCAGTGTTGGTTAGATTAGCTCCTCATGTTAGGGATTCGACCCCTGAGGATGGGAGGAGGTTGAAACAATGCCTATATCTTCTTCTTATTTTTCATTGTAAAGGGTTGGACTCAGGTCGATGCTTATGCCTTGATTGTACATCATTTTATAGCAGTTTAGCAGGAGATTAATAAAAATTGCAGCTATTTATTTGGGATCCATGTGGTATGGATTTAATTTCAGTTTCTTATCTTTTGATCATATGTTAATATGTTTTGTATACTTCATTACTCATTTCATTGCTTCTAAGTGAATGTTTTCAAGTTCATAGGCAGAATTCATTACATCATTGCTCTGCTTTGGGGCAATATTCACCATTATATGTTTTCTACAGTCTAGGAAGGATCCATGGTAATAACATGCTCTTCCTAGCTTCTCACCAATATTAAAACACCTCATCCATCAAGTCTTGTAGTTCTAAACGGTATGCCTACCTTGCCCCATTGAACACCCTGCAATTTTGACCTAATTCCCTAGCCCTAAATTCCAACTCCTCCTGATCCAGCAAACCCCTTCAAAATCAAAATCAAACCTTGTTCTACTATACCTAGCCTAATATCCTTTTCCTGATCCAGTCATCTTGGCTAAGATCCTTACGGAGAGAGCCCTCTCCTGGCCTAGTAGGGCTAGCTACTTGATTAAGCGTGGTTTGTGATTACCCTGGCATTGCCTTCCTTCAGCCTAAGGTTCAATCTAGGTGATAACATAGTGGTGACCATACTGGGGATTGAAAGATTAATCACCCTGGTAGTATCTTTCATTTGAATTCTTAAGCTTATGGATGATGACTTTTAGAATTTACTAGGCTAAATTGGAAAGTTGTAAAGAAATATATAAAATTTCAAAATTAAGTATATTGGCTTCGCGAAAGTACACCAGATCCAATCCAGATCTGAATCGTCTAGCCATTGTAAGTGATACTCAACAAATTAGGTGGCAATCTAAGAAATTTACAGAGAAACTGATTGTAGCAAAGAACAACCAAGTGAAGTTTTCATTCCTCATGTTCATTCACTCCCAGAAAGGTTAAACACTCTGCAAGATATTGAGTTCGATGTTCATTTTGAGCAAAGCCTATTTCGCAGTAAATCTTTGAGTTGGATTGATCAAATAGTTGTTGATTCCTTTATATCTCTTGAATACCCCGTTGAAGACTTATTTACACAAAGAAAACTAGGGTCACAGCATATTCATGTGCTTGATCAATAACCTTTCTTCAAACGTAGACACTTGGGTGAAAAATAGGCCATTTTTTAATTTTCAAAATAGTTCCTTTACATCTACTACAACTCAAACAGTTCCTTACCCATCGCTTTCATCTTTACAGATAATTCATACTACTCCAGTTGTTGTTAATTCCCCATTGAATATACTGAGTACCCCAATCCCTTCTTTAAATCCACCTCCCCCACCTCGAGTTATGGATGCCCGGTATGCACCCCTTGTTTTACCTCAGTATCTTGGTGCCATGCCCGCTGATTATCAAACCAAAATACCTTTCTTTGATGCCACTCAAACCATTACAACTCAACAACATGTAGATAAAGTGAATGATTTATTTGACCTCCATGAAGTAGAGATTGAATATTTGACGATGAGATTGTTTGTACAAAGTTTTGGAGGTGAAGTTCGAAAATGGTTCAGAGCTTTACCAGCAACTTCTATCACCACTTTACCAATCCTCCATAGGCATTTCCTGGATTGATGGGAGGTGAAGAAGAATCCACTTTAGATTTTGTCTGAGTATGAGAACATCAAAATAAATGTCAGTGAGATTGTGCAAGACTATTGTGTGAGGTTTAATGCAATATACAACGCTATTACTACAAACATTAAACCACCAGAGGGATTGGCTTTGCTCAAGTTTCCAGATGGTTTCGATGCTGATATGGCATATCAGTTGTACGAACATGATCCTACAACACTAAAAGACATGCAAAATAATGTTGTGAGTGTAGAAGCAAACTTGTTGGCCAAAAGAGCAAGAATGAGATCTGAGAAAAGAGTGACCATGAAAGAAGAAGCATCTACTTCAGATGTAAAGATGGATACATTGATTCGAATAGTGGAGAGGATGGTTAACCAGTTATCCATCACAACTGAACCACAAATCTAGAATCCAAATTTTAGAGGATAGCAGTAGCCCCAATTTCAAATCAAGCAGAGAGAACAAAAAGCACCAGAGCAACCAGCACAACAACAACAGATCAAAACTCCCTTACAATAGAATTATGTTCAAGGAATGGAAGAAGATTCAGATGAGGAAAATCCAATAATTGAAACAAAACACTTTTTCACTATTGATGGTATGCCCATATTTCTGACCGAAGATGAAGAATACGTAGAAGTTCTAGACATTCAAAGGGATGAGGATTACATCTTAGCAAATGATGTGGTTTTTGAGGCTAAATCTGATGATTATCAGCATGGTTATATGAATGCTTTGACTGCACAATAGAGGCAATACTCTTTAAGGAGCAGAGATGTACCAGTCAATCCCATTCAGAAAAGAAAGGATGTGCAATCAAAGAATGATTCCTCAAACATTCAGAAGAAATGAAAAGAGCTTGTTGATCCAAATCCCAGCAACGTACCATCAACAAGTGTCACTGCAAAGGAGAAGAACAATCAGCAAAAAGATAGTGAAATGAAAGAGAAAACAGATAAGAACGACATTAGTGTCAAAGAGGTAGAAAAAGTTTCATCCTTTAATTTAGAAAGTGAAATTGTTAAATTAAAAGTGTCCATTATTTTGATTTAACTTGTTAAAAGTAGCAATTATAAACACGATGTATCTAGAATATTGCAAATAGATCCTTTGTCAGACATGGTGAATTTCGAGGACGATCATCCTGAACTCATTTTTGGTCTAGCCATAGAAGGTTAGCTTGAAGATAGCGAAGTCCCTCCCTTTTATCTGAGTCTTAGACTACATGAGTATATTCTCCATAATGTTATGTTAGATTCTGGAGCTTCCCATAATTTCATACCCAAAGCTATTATGGAAAAATTGGGCCTGGATATCACCTGGTAATATCATGATTTGTACTCATTTGACTCTGGTAGAGTTAGTTGCATTGGTCTCATCAAAGATTTGGTGGTTTCTTTCGATCAAATCCCAGCCAAAAATGTCTTGATGGATGTGGTAGTTGTTGATATACCACCTCAATTTGGTATGCTCTTATCTAGATCATGGGGAGCTAAACTCAAAGGAACTTTACAACTTGACTTCTCTTATGCTACCATCCCTGTTTTCGGTCAATTGAGAAAGTAATACTAGGAAAAGAAAATGAAGTATATGATCACTAGTAAAGAGAAGCCTCTGAATCATTTGATAAATGATGTACATACTGATTTAGAGTCCCTTTTTTTGTACTCTGATAATGGATTGAATGATGTATATATTTAGCTTGTAAAAATAGATGATGTACCAGAAATTTTCGAGAATTTTAGAGCAGTTCTTAATCAAGAAAAAAAATAGCAATTTCTTCTGAGAAGCCTACACAACAGTGAAAGGTTAGTGAAGAGAAGAAAAAAGAAGTAATCAACAAAGGTAAGGTTGAGAAAGAAACGGAATTCCAACATCTAGAAGATGAAGCCGGCCTTTGGAGCATGGACTTTGATGGCGCTGTGGGTAAAGACGGTGCTAGTATTGGAATTTGGATTCAATGCCCTACTTTCCAGCCTGCCAAGGTCCCATGTAATGTTAGAGTATGTTCCTACAAGTTATCTTTTGATTGCTGTAATAATGAAGTGGAGTATGAGGCTTTGATTACAAGTCTTAAAGTTTTAAAGAAACTGGATGTGAAAAGGATTTATGTTTATGGTGATTCAGAGCTGGTGATTAAACAAGTAAAAGGAGAATATCAAGAAAAACATCCATGGATGACAGCCTACAAAAATGCAGTTTTCAATATTTTGAAGATGTTTTTGGAATATACCTTGACAGCAATACCCCAGACTCAAAACATCATTACAGATTCACTAGTCACAGTAGCCAGCAATTTGAAGATTCTAATGAATTCTAGTAACAAATTTGAAATTCATGTCAAGCATAGGCCTACTGTTCCTGATAATTTAAGGTATTGGCAAGTTTTTTGGGATGACAATGAAATTAATGCCTTTCTGTAGAATGAAGGAAAGATTAAGAATGCTTTCATTGATAATGTTTGTGATTCTGATGAACAATATATTAAGGTAAATCAGATGGAGTTTTTATAGCTAAAGGATAATATTACTCCTAGAGGTCTCATACCTTTAGAGGAGCTCTTTGATCAAGATCATGTGGCGAGAATAATGACCTTGGTTCTTACGGACAAAGGAGTTGAAGATGTAAATCTTGGAACAACTAACCAGCTCAAGCTTGTAAAGTTATCAAAAACATTATCACCCAAAGTAAAGGCTAAGTATGTTAGGTTACTTTTTTATTTTTCTGATGTTTTTGCATGGTATTATTTAGATTTGAAAGTGTATGACAAGAATATCATTCAGCATACTATTCCTATCAAGCTAGATCAAAAACCTTTTAGACAAAATTTGAGAAGAGTCAATCCAAAGCTGCTACCATCCATCGAGAAAGAGGTAAATAGATTGTTTAAAGTTGGCATCATTGTTCCAATTAGACTTTCTTATTGGATTTCAAATTTGGTCCCGGTATGAAAGAAGACCGATGTTGCAACTAGCAAATTAACAGTTTTAAGCCTTCGTTCATTAGAGCTTAACGCACTCTATAGATCGGTACCTTATCTTTGGTAACTTCGTGAAAACAAAGGGGAAGGAAGAGCTAAATAAACAATAAATCCCCGCATTTTATTGCTCTAATACCACATGACATAAGAGGATATGATGGTCAATTAACCCGTATGAGTACCTACAGACAGGAGAGAGGTCTGTGAGATAGTCAGGCGGTATTTATGGAACCTCAACAAAGTGTCCTTAAAGGATAATTACACTCTTCCTAAGATGGACCATATTCTGCAAAGAGTAGTTGGAGCATCACAAATGTCACTACTAGATGGCTACTTAGGCTATAATCAGATCTTGGTGCATGAAAGAGACCAAGACAAAACTGCCTTC
Source organism: Pinus taeda (assembly GCA_000404065.3). Taxonomy (NCBI): domain Eukaryota; kingdom Viridiplantae; phylum Streptophyta; class Pinopsida; order Pinales; family Pinaceae; genus Pinus; species Pinus taeda. Next base: position 92,500 of record APFE031698658.1, on the reverse strand, counting down.
ACAACACCATGGGGAATTTTTCAGTATGCCAAAATGCCATTTGGGTTGAAGAATGTCAGAGCCACTTTTCAATGGGCGATGGATATACATTTTGCTAATGATAAGGATATTTTCTTGGTAGTTTATTTAGATGATCTGATAGTATTTTTTGGTTCTGATGATGAGCATTTGCACCACTTAAGGGTTGTCTTTCAGAAATGTAGGAAGTTTGGGATTTCTTTAAACCTGAAAAAGGAGTCTTTTTGCCATGGACGAGGGTAAACTCCTTGGTCATATAATTTCTAAAGATGATATTCGCATTGATCCTTCAAGGGTGGAGGCAATCCAGCGAATAAACTTTCTGCGCAATAAAAAGGAGATTCAGGCTTTCAGTGGTAAGATGAATTTCTTACATAGATTTATACCAAATTTGGCTGAGCATTTACGTGAATTAATTAATATGCTAAAAACGGACAACACTATGAAATGGACCGAGGATGCCATGAAATCATTCAATTTGGTAAAGTTTGCTTTGACCACTGTTAGCCTCCTGCTCATAGCAGGTATTCATCTTTCATGATCGACATTTTTACATGCCAAATATGTCATGCTTTGCAGGCTGCAATGTTCCATACTTGCTACTGAGGCCAAAGAAGTGTCCATGAGAGTCTACTAGCCTAAGTGCCTCTACTGTATTCCAATTTTGATGAGTTATTCAATTTTTGAAGGATTTTCAGTTAAAGGGAGGTCCAAACAGCTTAATCTTGGTCTCCCTGGATTTCAATTTCTTGTTGTAGAATATAGAGAATCATTATCTGTCCAAATAGCTTAATCTTGGCAGATTCTTAGATAGGTAGAGAAGCAAGGGTGCTCAAAAACTTAATCTGAGCCCCTGGATGAAATAAGTATAGATGTAGTTAGGAGGACAATAAAAAAAGAAAAAGTTGAAAAGCTGGGTTTGCTAGTTTAAGTGCACCCAAACCAAAAGAATAAAAAATGTTAGGTGTATTAGGCTGGGTAGGTAGTTTGAGGTTGCAGAAGCAGACTAGTAATCACTTGTGGTCTTGTCAAGAAGGACTCATCTCATTTATGGCATTGGCACCAGGTAGTGACTTGATGGTACAATAGTGGAAGCATGACTAACTTCCCCTTCATTCCCCCAGAAATCATTTACTAACATCCCCTTGAGGACCTTGGGATCTTCCCAACAAGTCCTTCTTTCAGCTCATTTGCGTGAAATATCAAGTCAAGTTTTGACTTTCCTCAATGAAAAGAAGCCACATTTCTTTTGTAAAATTAATCTTTACACAATCCATTCATTTCCCTATGATTAAGTTTCCCTTCTATAAACTTAGCATGCATCCCCTCCTTTGCATTCCAAAGACCTCATATTAACATCTAACCCTATTATCTAGCTCCCTAAAATCATGTCCCCTCCCCATATTCTACAAAAAACTATATAAAAATCCCAAAATATTACATATCCCACCCTATAGCACTATAGCTATGTAACATGGTTTGGGAGATATTGGTCCATTTGGGACTAATATAAACCCTTATGTGTCTTAAACCTAGAGTTACTTTAACCCCTGGTTGAAGCAATAACCCTGGACCCCCCCTCTTTCATCTATAAACCTAAACCCTCCCTCTCCACCTGCATTGTTAATGGTTTGATGTTTTAAACTCTAACCGGCGCACATAACCCGCAAAACCAAATGAAAAACCCACTTTCCTAAAGTTTTCCCTCCCCCATCAAAATTAAATAATTAATACAGGCGTCGCGGGCCCGTCCCTTATCCTTCTGGTGCCTTCTCTATTCTGCCATCTGTCTGATTTCCTGTGCCCCAAGATCTACGGTGGGTGGTTCTTTTCCCCTCCGAACCGGTCGATGGTTAGCGTTCGGGAGATGGCCGGTTTTCCTGTCGTACTCCTACCACACATCACCCTCTCGACTGTGGGGGAGTCCCCTCCTCCCAAACCACCTATGCACAAAAGCGGTGTGCCATGAAACCGGATACCGCTTCCCCTTGCATGATGTAAGCACCATGTCACCCTACCGCTTCCCCCTGCGTGACGTAAGCACCACGTCACCTTGCCATGTCATCCTACCACGTCACCCTGCCATGTCACCCTCCCACGTCACCCTGCTGACGTCACCTGCCGTACTGGGTCCCATTGCTGATGTCATGCTGACGTCATCCGCCGTACCACTGATGTCATGCTTATGTCACCCGCCGAAAAAGGGCGCAAAGTGTGAAATCGATGCTTAGGAAGCCTAGAATGAAAATCTGAGGCAGTTTTTGATGCGCAATTAGCGCTTAGCGCTAATCGCGCATCGCTAAGGAAAAAGGGCCAAAATGGAAAGCTTCAGTTTGCAGCAGTTATTTTTGCCTTGAAAGGGCAGAAAATGGGTGATTTGACGGCGTCGAGCATATCAAGAGGATCAGCAGAGAAAGAGAGGCTCGAATCAAATGTTAAAGAGTATCAGAGGAAAGATGAAGCCCATATTCAATTTAAAAAGTATCAGTGAAGCGGCAAAGAGTATCAGATCGACAATATCAAAGCAAGTGAACATTAAAAGCCTCCATCAAAGTCAAAGAAAGCGGTGAAAGCACCTAAGGCTCTCAGATCACAACATTAAAGCCACTCAAGAGCAGTGGAACAGAGACCAATCGCAGTTATGATGAATGGCCAGCGCATAACAGTAAAGCACATATACCCTCATTTTTTGAAGCAGCTGCCCTCAGCGCAACATCAGATAGATATTTTTACATTACTTGCAAGATAAGTTAGGTTAATTACATTTATTTCCTTAGATCTTCTATCAGATCTATTTTTGTAGATATTTTGCCTATAAATACAGCCTTGAACAATGTAATAAGGGTTGGTGGATTGTTTGGTTGATCTCTCGTTGGAGATTTGCGCTGTAAATATTAAGAACTTCTATAATCAAAGATTGCTGGAATGTTTGCATCTGAACTGGTTGGTTGTGCTTTTAATGGCTAAAGAGCTTGGTATGGAATTCTCGTGCTTGCTCATGGTTCAATAAGTCTTTCCTCCCTCTGTTTATCAGTTTATACGTAGTTGTACCATCTATATATCATAATCTAAGTTGCAGGAAAAAGGAATAGATCAGAACTGGTTTTCATGCCCTCTGTGCTCAATTCTTATAACTTTTCTATGTTTTCCTCTGAATTAGTGATGAATATGCATTCTTAATTGAACATGTTTAAGCTATTTTCTTCATTATATGAATGTTGTCTAGGAATTCTTCAATGCCCTATTCAACCTTCATACACTTTCCCTCTTTGGCTGGATGAGAGATCCTTAATTGCCTCTCATCCCCTGACCTCCATTTCATCCTTGTTCCAACATAAATCATTGTGCCATGTGTAGCTATCCTGCTCCATATTCCCCTCTTCTACCAAAGAAAACACACCCTTCAGTTCACATTCATTGACTCCATGCCCAATGGTTTGAAATTCTTACACTTTGCATGCCAACTCTGCTTGAATAGATCAACCATCCCACCAATCTAAATCAAAACCCATGTGCATCATATCTAGCCTAAAATCATCCCTTAAACAAAGCTAAAATCCCAAAGAGAGAGCCCTCTCTGACTGCTGGTAGGCTAGGACCTACAGTCCAAAGCTTGGTTTGTGGTTACCTCAGTCGTATTCCCTTAGAAGTCAAAGGGAACAACCTGAGTGATAACATAATGGCGACTCCACTAGGGAACAATCATCTGTTCATCACTATAAATCCCCTTTTTGATCAGTTTGCCTTTCGAATAAGTCTTAAACTTGTTTTGAAAAATCCTAAAAAATCAAAAAATCACAAAAAATCTCAAAAATATTTTGTTTCTTATTGCATATTAAGTCCTGATCTGTGTGGTGGATAGAGATCAGGCCCTTCAAAGTTAATTTACTTATCCACCTGGCGACTCCACATAATCCTCATAATAAAGACTCCGCTGGAGAAATGAACCCAAGAGAAATATACAAGTAGATCAGGCTTTTGACCTAGATTACTATCCAAGAGGTCATGTTATTTCTCTTCCATAAAATTTTGCTGTGTATATTGTATTTTAAAAGCGATTTTAAATTTGATTTTTATGATTTGCCTTTTGAAAATGTTGTTGAAAAGCCTCCTTGCACATTAGAACAACAACCTTTAAATGCTGTTGAAAATCATCATACAGCAAAGGAGGAAACAAATGTCAAAGCCAATCATTCTATCCTTGTTCATATTGAGCCCATTCAGCCAATCCTTGTACATAATCCCATGCCTTGTAAGGTTCATAACAGATATAAGCCTCTTGTTTTGCCTCCCATGCTTAATCCTCTGCCCAAAAATCATCCTGAGTATCTCCCAAGATTTGATGGAGAGAATGGTATTACTGTGCAAAAGCATATCCAAGCCTTTGAAGACTATCTTAATATATTTGAAGTGGAGGACGAGGATGTTAGTATCAGGCTGTTTGCCCTCTCTTTGCAAAGCAAAGTTAGGACTTGGTTTAAAGCATTGCCTGAGGCTAGCATTTCTAATCTTCAGCAGTTTTCCAAACTCTTCCTTGATAGATGGATGATCAAACTTAATTTCCTCTTGCTCATTGAAGAATATAATCAGTTAAAAAGAAGTCCAAATGAATATGTTCAACAATTTTATGATCAGTTCAATCAAGTTTATCATTCTCTACCTTTGAATATTAGACCTCCCCCTGATTTAGCTCTATTGCATTATTCAAGAGCTTTTGACCCAGAAATAGAATTCCGTTTAAGAGAAAGGAGCCCGTCCACTATGAAACAAATGCAGGACATGGCAGTGGACATAGGGGCAAATCTGAAGATCAGGGAAGAAAAGCGCAAAGCAAAGCAAGAAGATAAACTTCATGGTTTGTTACAAAAGTCAGAGGAAATTATCACAATGAAAGTGGAATGTTTAGAGCACCAGAACACATCTGTTTTGCAAGAGGAAAGTAATGACATTCATGCACAAACCTACCACAAAATAGATGACATATTCGTACAACCATACATGATGGAGCAGTCTCCTGATATACTATATGAATATAAAAGATTCTCTTCTTTCAACTGCTTGCCAAAATACGATGAACATGATGATGATTATGAGCCTAATGACCAAATCAGCCTTGCAGAGTAATCAGAGCCTATTTTGGCAGAAAGCACAGTTCAGGATCAACAGCCTAAAATCAATAATCAACGTGCCTATCTCAGCTACGAAGTAAAGGAGGAAAGCGCAGAAAATTTTGATTTCAGTGAAGGAACTTTACCTTTCTGTGGTGATTCTTTTCAATTTATTAAGGAGAACTATCATGCAGTTAATAAACAAATATCAGCAAGTGTTGATATTGATCATCTGGAGGAAGCCCAAATCATTGTTCAAAATACATTGCCTCTAGTTTTGCAGCCCCAAAGAGCCATCGAATATCAGATTGAGGAAGATTCGAAAGCGGGTGTTCGTGACCAAGTGATCCAAGTGGACCTCCTGCCTCTTTTTGTTCAGCCATTTGAGGTTTTCAAAGAAGAAGAGGAGCAGCCTGCGCAGATCAGTCAAGGGCCATATGAGCCTGCTTGTAATAAATTGCAAATAGCAGTTCATGTTGTATATGATTCATGTGCTGACAGGGTGTATGATGAAGTAAAAAGGTGCTCTTCTCCATTAGCAGGTTGGGTGCCTCAATATCAAAATGTTGATGATCTCCCTATTCCAAGGCATGATAGTGATCCAAAACTTTTGTACAGTTCTTCAATTTAGTCCAGCAATAATGTATATATGTTGCAGGACCCTTTTGTACAGTTTCTTGTTTCAGCAAAGAAGGTCAGCAGTTTTCTAATCTTCTCAAAGATTAACAAATCCATATCAGAGTGTAAGATCTCAGTTTTTCTCGCCAGCAAGCACAAGCAGCAAAGCTTGTTCATGCTTATAATACTTAAGTGGCTGCATTGGTTATTTCATTTCACCTAACAACAAAGTAAGTGTTGATTAGAGTAGGTAGGTAGGATTTCAGTTTTTGTTTGGATAGCAAGCTTGTTGTAGTTGAAGACCGAAGTGAAGGCCATAAGCTCTTCAAGTCTGCTGTCATGTTCATAAATAAAGCAGCCAGCAAAGGGAAGTTTTCAGAGTACAACAAAAAATAAAGAGTAAGGCAGTCTAACCTGCTGTTCTTGACTTTTCGCAAGGAAAATCCATCCCCAAGTGGAGCCACTATTAGCCTCCTACTCATAGTAGGTATTCATCTTTCATGATCGACATTTTTACATGCCAAATATGTCATGCTTTGCAGGCTGCAATGTTCCATATTTGCTACTGAGGCCAAAGAAGTGTCCATGAGAGTCTGCTAGCCTAAGTGCCTCTACTATATTCCAATTTTGATGAGTTATTCCATTTTTGAAGAATTTTCAGTTAAAGGGAGGTCCAAATAGCTTAATCTTGCTCTCCCTAGATTTCAATTTCCTGTTGTAGAATATAGAGAATCATTCTCTATCCAAATAGCTTAATCTTTGCAGATTCTTAGATAGGTAGAGAAGCAAGGGTGCTCAAAAGCTTAATCTGAGCCCCTGGATGAAATAAGTATAGATGTAGTTAGGAGGATGGTAAAAAAAAGAAAAAGTTGAAAAGATGGGTTTGCTAGTTCAAGTGCACCCAAACCAAAAGAAGAAAAAATGTTAGGTGTATTAGGCTGGGTAGGTAGCTTGAGGTTGCAAAAGTAGACTGGTAATCACTTGTGGTCTTGTCAAGAAGGACTCACCTCATTTTTGGCATTGGCACCAGGCAGTGACTTGATGGTACAATAGTGGAAGTATGACTAACTTCCCCTTCATTCCCCCAGAAATCATTTACTAACATCCCCTTGAGGACCTTGGGATCTGCCCAACAAGTCCTTCTTTCAGCTCATTTGCATGAAATATCAAGTCAAGTTTTGACTTTCCTCAATGAAAAGAAGCCACATTTCTTGTGTAAAATTAATCTTTACACAATCCATTCATTTCCCTATGCTTAAGTTTCCCTTCTATAAACTTAGCATGCATCCCCTCCTTTGCATTCCAAAGACCTCATATTAACATCTAACCCTATTATCTAGCTCCCTAAAATCATGTCCCCTCCCCATATTCTACAAAAAACTATATAAAAATCCGAAAATATTACATATCCCACCCTATATCACTATAGCTATGTAACATGGTTTGGGAGATATTGGTTAAAGCAATAACCCTAGACCCCTCCTCTTTCATCTATAAACCTAAACCCTCCCCCTCCAGCTGCATTGTTAATGGTTTGATGTTTTAAACTCTAACCGGCGCACATAACCCGCAAACCCAAATGAAAAACCCACTTTCCTAAAGTTTTCCCTCCCCCGCTAAAATTAAATAATTAATACAGGCATCGCAAGCCCATCCCTTATCCTTCTGCCGCCTTCTCTATTCCGCCATCCATCCAATTGCCCGTGCCCTAAGATCTACGATGGGCGGGTCTTTTCCCTTCCGAACCAGTCGATGGTTAGCATCCGGGAGATGGGCGGTTTTCCCATCGTACTCTTGCCACACATCACCCTCTCGACTGTGGCGGAGCCCCCTCCTCCCAAACCACCTATGCACAAAAGCAGTGCACCATGAAACTGGATACCGCTTCCCCTTGCGTGACGTAAGCACCATGTCACCCTACCACTTCCCCCTGTGTGACGTAAGCACCACGTCACCCTGCCACGTCATCCTACCACGTCACCCAGCCACGTCACCCTACCATGCCACCTTGCTGACGTCATCCACCATACTGGTTCCCATTGTTGACATCATCTGTCGTACTAGGTCCCATTGTTGACGTCATGCTAACATCATCCGTCGTACCACTGACGTCACCCACCGAAAAAGGGTGCAAAGTGCGAAATCGATGCTTAGGAAGCCCGGAATGAAAATCTGAGGCATTTTTTGATGCACGATTAGCGCTTAGCGCTAATTGTGCATCGCTAAGGAAAAAGAGCCAAAATGGAAAGCCTCAGTTTGCAACAATTATTTTTTCCTTGAAAGGGCAGAAAATGGGCGATTTGACAGTGTCGAGCATATCAAGAGGATTAGCAGAGAAAGAGAGGCCCAAATCAAATGTTAAAGAGTATCAGAGGAAAGATGAAGCCTAGATTCAATTTAAAAAGTATCAGTGAAGTGGCAAAGAGTATCAAATCGACAATATCAAAGCAGGTGAACTTTAAAAGCCTCCATCAAAGTCAAAGAAAGCGGTGAAAGCACCTAAAGCTCTCAGATCACAGTTAATGCACATTAAATCCGCTCAAGAGCAGTGGAACAGAGACCAATGCGCAGTTATGATGAATGGCCAGCGCATAATAGCAAAGCACAGATAGCCTCATTTTTTGAAGTAGCTTCCCCCAGCGCAGCATCAGATAGATATTTTTACATTACTTGCAAGAGAAGTTAGGTTAATTGCATTTATTTCCTTAGATCTTCTATCAGATCTATTTTTTTAGATATTTTTCCTATAAATACAGCCCTGAACAATGTAATAAGGGTTGGTGGGTTGTTTGGTTGATCTCTCATTGGAGATTTGCACTGTAAATATTAAGAACTTATGTAATCAAAGATTGCTGGAATGTTTGCATCTGAACTGGCTGGTTATTCTTTTAATGGCTAAAGAGCTTGGTATGGAATTCTCGTGCTTGCTCACAGTTCAATAAGGCTTTCCTCCCTCTATATATCAGTTTATATGTAGCTATACCATCTATATATCATCATCTAAGTTGCAAGAAAAAGGAATAGATCAGAATTAGTTTTCATGCCCTCTGTGCTCAATTCCTATAACTTTTCTATGTTTTCCTCTGAATCAGTGATGAATATACATTCTTAATTGAACATGTTTAAGCTATTTCCTTCATTATATGAATGTTTTCTAGGAATTCTTCGTTGCCCTATTCAGCCTTCATCCACTTTCCCTCTTTGGCTAGATGAGAGATCCTTAATTGCCTCTCATCCCCTGACCTCCATTTCATCCTTGTTCCACCATAAATCATTGTGCCATGTGTAGCTATCCTGCTCCATATTCCCCTCTTCTACCAAAGAAAACACACCCTTCAGTTCACATTCATTGAATCCATGCCCAATGGTTTGAAATCCTTACACTTTGCATGCCAACTCTGCTTGAATAGATCAACCATCCCACCAATATAAATCAAAACCCATGTGCATCATATCTAGCCTAAAATCATCCATTAAACAAAGCTAAAATCCCAAAGAGAGAGCCCTCTCTAACTGCTGGTAGGCTAGGACCTGCAATCCAAAGCTTGGTTTGTGGTTACCTCGGTCGTATTCCCTTAGGAGTCAAAGGGAACAACCTGAGTAATAACAACCACAGCACCAGTCTTGATCAGTCCTGATTATACTCATGATTTTATTATATTTTTGTTTGCATCTGAGCACACCATGGCTACAGTGTTGATGCAAAAGAGGGATCAAGTGGAACAACCCATTGATTTTTTCAGTAGGACTATTTGAGATGCTACCTTGCATTACAGTATCATTGAAAAACAAGCTCTGGCTCTTATAAAAGCATTGAAGGATTTCAAAGTATACATTCTGCAGTCACATACTATAGCATTTGTTCCTAACACAGTCATCAAGGATGTTCTCATGCAAACAGATCCAGAGGGAAGAAGAGGTAAGTGGATAGTAGCAATGTTGGAGTATGATCTTGAGATTAAGCCTACCAAACTCATCAAAGGTCAAGGCTTGGCAAAACCGATGGCTGAATCAAATTTATGTGCTCTATACATAAATCTCATTACAACAATGTCAGATGATGAAGATGATGGATCACTCATTCAAGTATCACAAATGTTTCTCAAATCACCTTGGTATTCTGATATAGTTTATGTTCTTTAGAATCTTTCACCGCCTCCTGAAATGTCAGGAAGTAAAGGTAGATCACTAAAGTTAAAGTCTGCAAAATTATGCATTTTAAATAGTGCTCTTTATTAGAAAGATCTAAGAGGAGTTCTTCTTAATTGTTTGGTTGAAGATGAAGCTTAGTAGGTAATGAATGATTTTCATACAGGTGATTGTGGCGGTCATTCATTTTGGAAAACAACAACTAACAAAGTGCTGAGAGCAGGATACTATTAGCCAACTTTGTTTTCAGATTTATATAAGATAGTTATGAGCTGCCATGAATGCCAAGTTTTTCAAGGAAAAAGAAAGTTGCTTCCTCTTCCTCTGAAGCCAGTTGAAATAAATGCACCTTTCCAGCAGTGGGAATTGATTTCATAGGAGAAATCAATCCTACATAATCAACACAACACAGATGGATTTTGACAGCTACCAATTACTTCACCAAGTGGCTTAAGGCCATTTCGATAAGGCATGCCACAGACATAGTAATTATCCAATTTTTAGAATCTAATATCTTGTCTCGTTTTGGTTTCCCTCACAATATTATAACAAATAATGCAGCAGCATTTAAGTCAAAGAGGATGGTTGAGTTTTGCAACAAGTACAATATTACATTGGGTCATTCCACGACATACTACCTGCAGGGAAATGGATTGGCTGAGTCATCAAATAAATCCTTGGTGAACATTATCAGGAAAATGTTGGAGGAAAATAAGAAGAATTGGCATCGAAAGCTTGTTAATGCCTTGTGGGATGACAAAGTGAGCATCAAGAAATCAATAGGTATGTCACATTTTGAGTTGGTTTATGGTACTAATACAATATTTCCCACATCACTTGCAGTCCCGATCATGAGATTATTACAGGAAGCTAGTAGCGAAGAGGATGATATTCAGTGCAGAATTAATCAAATGATTCACCTTCAGCAAACAAGGGAAGAGATTTCCCAAAACACTTTCTGGTTGCAAGAGAAGATAAAGAAAATTTATGACTACAAAACCAAAGTAGAAAAGTTTCAGCTGGAAGATGTAGTGCTATGGTGGGATGCACGGAATGAAGAAAAAGGAAAGCATGGTAAGTTTGACAATCTATGGAAAGGACCGTATAAAATCTCAGCTTATCAAGGACAAAATGCATTTTTGTTAAAGGAAATGGATGGTCAAGAATTTTCAGGAAGACCAGTGAATGGTAGGCTCCTAAAACACTACTACTTTTGAGGTTGTTCCCTAAAGTTACTTCACCTTCATTTACCAGTTTGCTTTTCCTTGCAAGGTTTCAACTACACTATCATATGAGCTTGGGGCTCAAAGTGAAGGCTATAAAGCTTGAATGATTTGTGTCAAGTTTGGTTGATTTTTTTTATAGTCAAGTTTAGAGTCAGTTGTGAGTCAGTTTTCAGTTTGTATTGAGTCATTTTTCTTTAAAAATTGTAAAAAAAAGGGGTTTTCCTTGTTTTAATCTTCTGTTTATTTGATCGTATTTGGCCCAATCAGCTAGGCACTTGATCTACGGTGTTCTTGACATCTCCAAGGAGCTACCATCCCCAATAAGGCCAATGTTAGTGTTGGTATATACATACTTCCATCAGGGATCAAATTTTCTCTTTGCATTTTCATTTTAGGGGTCCCATACTGAAAGTTTTACATCATTTCATTAGGTCATGTCAAACTGATCCACTAATGGTTGTATTCTCTTCAAAAATCTAATTTCTCCCTCATAGATTATACTGGTTGACCCTTCTTTAGGTTGTCTTCAGTTATGGTTTCATTGTCAATTTGCAATCTTGCTTTCATTAGGTCATCGAGCATGTTTCATTAGGTCTTAGGGTTTCATTTCCAAGGCCAAGAGCATGATTTAAAGTGTAAATAAAGGGAAACAAGGGTATGAGGATGATAAATAAGTCAATCATGATGACTAGTAAGTCATAGTCACTATATAATTTTCTTTTTAACTAATGTAATTTTCACTTCAAAAAGCATGTTTTTGAGGTGAAAATAGAGTGTTTTGAGTTAATTTGTATTTCTTATGTAATTTTAAGTCACTTTATGTAATAAATGATCCCAACTGCACCAATGCATCTCTCCTTGCTACAAGACAGAAACACTGCAAAAATCATTCCAAGTTGAGCATCATCCACCTGAAAATAAACAAAGAAGGAAAGGCATTAAAAACAAATATTTGAAAAAGGTCAGGAAACATTAGAAAGTGGGTTTTTCTAGTGAAAAATCAAAATCTACTCCTATATAAGGTGACACATTTCATTTTCAAGTTCATCATTCTCATTTGGAAAAGAAGGAGTCAAAAAGAGAGGAAAAGAGGAGAGGTTGAGTGAGTTTTGGGCCAAGGAGAAGTGGCACTGTGCTTCTATAGGTTGGCACTATGTGTTTGGAGTAGTGGTGAAGTGTCGCTGCACTTTTGCAGTTTGGCGCTGCATGTTTTCGGTAGTGGAGATGGTGCTACACTTTCAACGGGTGGCGTCGTGTGTCTGAGCTAGGAGCTACACGTAGGGAGGTTTCAGTAGTGCAAAATTACATTGCACTGTGCGTTGAGAAGTGGCACTGCGTGTCTGTAGTTGGCGCTACACATTGAGCGGAAAAGACTAGAAAGCCTCCAAATTTCATAAAAACTTCCAAAGAACCCTCTCATCTCTCAAACAAGTAAGTGCACTCCCTCTTCCTCATCATTGAAGTTGCAATTGAAGTGTTTGAAGGAATTTTCCATGACAAATGTGAAACCCTAGTTTCTCCCTCAATGACATTCTAGAAACCCTAATCCCCTCTACTTTTCCCGCCACCTATCACTAAAATCCTAAACCCCTTCCCTACATCACTCTGTAACATTCTATACGCCCTCATCCTTCATCCCACAAGTTATATTTCAAAAAAGGGCACAAACCCCTCTCCCTTACTTTCGTAATTCATACCCTTCCCTTCATTTTCTATCCTACCAAAATACCTCACAAGGTAATCTCCCATTCCATCACTCCTAAATCACCCTTACTCATTCCCTTCATCCCTTTTCTTGGAGTTTACAACCTCAAACTTTGCAAACATGGACAGAGAAGATAGAGACTATGAGGAGGACGAAAATACAGGCAGTGACAGTTTGACATATAGACATCGGCATCAGAGAAAACCACACAAGGGAGGCAGGATTATTAGGGAAGAGCCATTAAACCTCAAAGAATTGCAGGCCTTTCAGTCAATTGTCACTTGTTTCAGACATCTAGGGTGCTATGAGTTCTGTGAGCAAGTAGAGAGAGTTCAACACCATCCTGGGCTCACCAGGCTTTTTCTAGCTCATCTTCAGGACAACAAGGTGACTCTTGCTAGGGTGACATTTACAGTTTCACCTTCCATTATTGCGGATGCAACTAGGATTTTGAATGTAGGGGAGAAGTGGTACAAGGAACAAGACCTGGATGAACACTATTATGAGCCTTACATCAAACCCAGGTACATAAATGAGGCGAAAAGGCATTTCCCTTTCAGACTCCTTGAAGACAAGAATTTCCCCATGATGAAAATCATCATGAAATATTTCACTTGTGAGGTTAGATTTCCGAGACTGTACACAGATCACATCCGGCTTCTCATGCATTTTACCAGGGTGAGGATGTTAAACCTCCATTATTTCTTGTTCAGGAATATTGAGAATATGGCCCATTTGTGCAGAAAAAGCCATACCCTCAACAGATGAGTAGTCTCTATCATTATTCCCTGATCAAGATGATTGTGCTTCATCATATTAGCCTCCTCAAAATCTATTAGGAGACATTTATTGCTCATGACATCTTCATGGGTCCTCAAATTCCTCCACTAGTGTCCCAAGAATTAGGAGGACCTTCTAGAAGTGCTCAGGTGAAGATAGATGAGAAGGCAAAAGATACTAGAGCTACCGAGGTGCCTGGGACTGACATGACGTATCAGAGGGGTACAAGGAGATTTTTTGTAGCTGGAAGGCAAGTGTTTGCTCCACAAGATGTGGAAGGGACCTTGCCTTCTTCATCAACTCATAGGAAAATGCTAGCTCCACAAGATATGGAAGGGGCTTTTCCTTCCTCATCAACTCAACAAGTACAGGTGCAATAGCTACACAAAGGGAAAGAAACGATGCCAGAGGAAAGTTTTGAGGATGAGGAGAAAGAGAGAGACTTTGATTTGACAAAGCATGATGAGTCGGAGCAACATTATACTCATCATGGCATGGAAATGATTGACTTAGAGGCTCAAGATGAAGAAACAATAAAGGACATCATCATATAGGAAAAGGAGGCTCAATTCCAAGAATTTGTGGGAAATTTGGAGAGAGCCAAGTTTGTCATCAGATATTTGGAACAAGAGAACAATCAGTTGAGTGACAAGCAGGTCCTCATGGAGCTGGAACTTCTCAAGGTAAAACAACAAGGTAACAAGGAGGCACAGGTCACTTTGACTCCTATTGAGGAGGAAATTGAGGATGATAGAGAGACTTGGCTTGAGAGAGTCAATTTTCACCTAGAGAAGTTGTTGCAGAAGGCCAATAGGGACAACAAGATGATCAAGCACATGGCCTACCATTACTAGACCTGAAACAAAATTTTCAACATGAGGGTCAAAAAGATGATAGCTAGGCTAAGGCAAGATCTAAAGGGAAAAAAAATAGAAGGATAGGCTTATATTGCTTATTGAATCTTCCTTGTCTCATCAAGAATCTTTGATGATGGTGTTGCTCACCAATTTTGGTTAGGTTTGGAGAAGATTTTGTTTTATGCAAATTTTGGAAATTTCACACAGAAAATCTGGACCAAGGGGCACCCAATGCACAAATGGCTTGTGATTTTGGATTTAGAGTGATGAATACATGCACCCTATAGATTTTCTAAGTTTATGGGGAAAAATTGGGCCACCCAAAAGTCAAAAAAACACCCTAAAAATGACCTTTCTACCACTTTTTGGACACACAGAAGCAGTCTTGGGAGAAGCAACTTTTGAGGGGTCGAATGAGATTCAAATGAAGAAATTCAAGGTTTTTTGGAAAGTAGACTTGAATACCTTTCTAATGAGCTATCATGAGCTCAATTTAGATGCTGGGAAGGCCTCCAGAAATGACCTGAAAGTGGCACTGTGCATTGGGCCAATGGTGCTACACGTAGGGCAAATTTTGCACAGGATGGCTATTTTTCTGTGTTTTGGCTGTGTTCATGCATTTTATCTCATGGATGATGTTTTAATATTGTAACTTATGACTTGGATTGTAAATATGATGGATAATTAGTAGTATATGGTAGATTCATTAGATTAAAATTCAATTTGAGCTCAAATGAATCAGTTTTTCACTTTTAGAGGCAAGTTGTTAAGATGCCTATATTCCTGTTTCTTGTTCAGTGTTGGTTATATTAGCTCCTAATATTAGGGATTCGACCCCTAAGGATGGGAGGAAGTTGAAACGATGCCTATATCTTCTCCTTCTTTCTCATTGTAAACGGTTAGACTCAGCTAGATGCCTATGCCTTGATTGTACATCATTTCGTAGCAGTTTAGTAGGAGATTAATAAGAATTGTAGCTATTTCTTTGGGATACATGTGTTATGGAGTTTAGTTTAGTTAATTCTCTTGTGATCATACATTAATATGTTTTTTTTACTTCATTACTCATTTCATTACTTCTAAGTGAATTTTTTCAAGTTGATACGCAAAATTCATTACATCACTACTCTGCTTTGGGGAAATATTCACCATTATATGTTTTCTACAGTCTAGGAAGGATCCATGGTAATCACATGCTCTTCCTAGCTTCTCACTAGTCTTAAAACACCTCAGCCAACAAGCCCTAGAGTGTTAAACCTTATGCCTACCTTGCCCCATTGAACACCCTACAATTTTGACCTAATTCCCTAGCCCTAACTGTCCAGCTCCTCCTAACCAAGAAAAACCCCTTCAAAATCAAAATCAAACCTTGTGCTACTATACCTAACCTAATATCCTTTTCCTAATCCATTCATCTTGGTTAAGA
The DNA here is from genome assembly GCA_000404065.3 of Pinus taeda. Classification (NCBI taxonomy): domain Eukaryota; kingdom Viridiplantae; phylum Streptophyta; class Pinopsida; order Pinales; family Pinaceae; genus Pinus; species Pinus taeda. Next base: position 76,613 of record APFE031698658.1, on the reverse strand, counting down.
TCCTTATGGAGAGAGTTCTCTCCTAGCCTAGTAGGGCTAGCTACTTGGCTAACCATGGTTTGTGGTTACCCTGGCATTGCCTTCCTTCAGCCCGAGGTTCAATCCAGGTGATAACAGAACTATGCATATATTGACACTAAAAATCAAATTGGGAAAATGTTACAACTACTAGTTGATTAGATTCAATCAAGAATTCCTTCATGTTAGTTAAGGTTCACAGTGCAAATGTCTTCTCATCCTTACAACTATGATGAAAAGAATCCATCAGTGGGACTAGATCATCTTATCTTAAATCAAAACCCTTGTCATTTGGCATGATAGCTAAGGAGTGAAAGGGAATGCCAAGGAATGAAAATTTGTGCTAACATATGGCAAACAATGTCAATGGGTGGTGAGGAGAGTTAGGGAGAGTCATGGGAACACAAGGGAGAACTAGGTCAAAATGCTTAGAAATGAACAAATAAGAGTGTGTGTCAAGGACTGTCAGTGAATTCTAGGTGTCCCAAGGATGAAGTGTTTTAGGAGAATTTCATAATAGGACTTGCAGGAGGGAAGCCTATGGTTGTGATAAGGCGTGGACAAAGAAATTTCAAAGAAAGGGAGACATGGGGTTGGGCACAATATTGTTTTTCTAATGAATTGGTTGGTTTCTCAAGTTGCAAAAAAAGTAAGGTTATTTGTGAGGGTGTTAGTGTTATTCAGTTCATCCTGTCACCAGTGATCAAATATTCTCTTACAAGGTGTTGTTAGGGTGTCAAGTCAATTTTTTGTCATTTAAGTAAGTCTTCAAATAAAACTTTGGCCATTGGCTAGTGTGTCTAGGGCTATTTCCACTCTCTCAAGAATTTCATATGTCAATCACTTTCATCATTCAATTGAGTCTACCATCATGCAAACATCATTAATATCACCTTAGTCACATCATCATGGTCTCCATTCAGCTCAGTGTCAACATTAGGTCATTAGGTTAAGGTCACAAAATCAGTCATTTTATGTATAAATTTGGAAAATGAGGAGTAGCAATAGGTAAATTTGTTAAATAACACTTGATTCAAATGTAACTTATGTTTTTAGATTTAATCATGTTCCTAGGTTCTAAAGTTACTAGAAGAGATGCTAAGGCTACAAAACTCAAAAAGAAAGTGAATTAGTGAGGTGGGCCATCCTACCACATTAATCACTTATACACCAAAATAAAATTATAAAAGAACATGGAGGAACTCATTCACACTCATTTTCACTTGTCTACCATCCTAGCATCGATCTCCCCCCTCTCCTTTGCAAAAAACTATGATTCCATAGCCCTTACTAGAAAAAATTAACTATTGTTGTGCATAAAGAGCCTTTGTTGTGTACCTGGACAACACGCTGCGCACAAGAAGCCTTCATTGCACACGGGGCATAGTTGTCCATAATTGTTATTTAACCATCAAAATTCATTTTTCAAAGCTCCTCTTCAATCATTTCATCCTCCATGCTCTATAACAAGTAAGTTTAATCATTTTCATGCCCTCCTTTGCCTCATATGTCAAGAAAATGATCAAATAATTCTTCTTCTAGGGTTTACATGATTTTCATGGTTTTGATCCTCAAATGATGAGTTGCTACCCTAAACCCTAGATTCTTTGTCCTTACACCTCTATTTGTAGTTAATACACCATTTCTAGCAGGCAGCCACTCAGTGCGTTGCTGAACTTGCAGTGATCCAAACAAAGCTAGGAGGTCTTCGCACTAAGATCTCTGCACCTGCAGAGTTACTTGAAGGTGAGTCATGATGTTTGTGTTTGGGTCCTGTTGGGTGCAAGATCCCCCAAGGGTAGTTTTTAGGCTTAGAGCCTAGATGTTGGTCCAATTTTGTAATTCCAATGTAAAGACTCCGCATTTTGTGGGTGCGGAATGCATAGTTGTTAAAGAGTCATAGGGTTTTCTGCCCTTATTTTGATAATGCAATGTTGGTTGTAGAAGATCTACCCATAGTTTGTGGACCATGGGATTGTATAAATAGAGCAAAGCTCTAAGTAGTTAAGGCATCAAAGAAACACAATGTCTAAGGAATGAAGATGTATGTGAGATAGGTCTGAAGTGTAAGTCTAAGCTTGGGTCGTAGCATAGGTAGAGCCTCTGTAGCTAAGTGTGCAGAGGCCTAGAAGTCTGTAATTGAGTGCGCAAACACCTGTAGCTGAGTGCACAAGACGAGTCGAGTCTGTAATCATCCAGAATTATTAATAAAGAGAAGTTTTCTATCATTTTTGCATATTTATTTCTTGTTTATGCATTTGTTATATTGGGTATGAATTTCACTTTTAATACTTATATGATGCTTGAATGTGTATAACTGTATTGGTTAAGGGAATACAAGGAAGAATATCTCTTTACGTGAAGAAAATTAATATCTGTCAATAAGATAAGTAAGATACTTAGCGTAGTTTGTGAAATATCGCAGTTCGCTACCCTAACAGTGCGAAAGCATCTCAACCCCTGGTTAGGGTTGCGCGAAAGCTGATTGAAACAAATTGTGAAGGTACTAAAGGGTGGAATAGAGTGCAAAGTGACCTGCTCAAAGGCAGGTCAAGCTGGAACAAAATGAAATCACAACCATCTCAAGGGTGCGAAAACTTGGTTCCAGCATCCCACCATACTGCTTCGGGTGAGACTTCAGTCTACATTCCATGGGCTGATGTCGAAAGGGCCATGTTAGGCCCCTATACTACTAGTGTAACCCCTTATTATTATTAGTACAACCCCCTTATTATATTGACGTACCCATGTAGTGCCCATATTGTTACTATTGTGCCCCATAGAAGCCCACTATTGTTATTATTGTGCCCTTACATTATTATTGTTATGTCGGCTCTGATTATATTATGACCCCTTAGACTCCTATATATAGAAAGGAGGTCTTTTCATTTGTATCATCGAAGAATTGTTCATTTATGTAATGTAAAGGAGGTTTCCCCCTCGAAGAGGCTGAATTATAAGGTGTTGATCTATCTTTTCTATCTTTTCTTGAGCTAGTTTCATAACATTTGGTATCGGAGCTTTGGATTCTAGGGTTTCGCTGCTCCAAATAGGTCATCGTGGCATTCTCGCTATAACATTTTTTCTGCGACATTTCAGAAGTAAAAAAAAAAAAACTCATTTGAGAAGACATTGCGCTAAATCTTGGGTCCGAATTTCAGAGCTTTTTGCACTATATTTGCAGCGATATGATCTGAGCAATTTGGTCTTTTTGCAGAGTCCTGAATTACATTCCAAACATGTGACCTGGGGAAAATCGTCATAACTTTTTCTCTGAGCATTGGATTGAAATTTTGTAAGAAATTACAGAAAGAGGATGGACTGTATTTTCTTCTATATATTTTTCAGAGCTATTCTATAATCAAGTCACTGTGGGAGATTTCGCATAAATCTTCCTTGGAGAATCCAATTTGGATTAGACTGGTGGCATTGGAAAGAGGACATAGAGGGCTACTGCAGGTCACAATTTCAGAACTTAAAGATCTGAAAGTACAGATTTACAGTCGTTTCAAGATTGATCTCCTAAAATCAAGAAAAAACAAGATGAGGAAGTTCGATGGGAAGGATCCGGTAAATTGGATACTTCAAATGGAGCAATTTTTTGATCTACATGGTGTACCACTCTTACAAAAGGTATGTATTGCATCTTCATATTTAGAAACGGATCAATTTTTATGGTATAAAGGGCTTTGTTCTTGTAAATGACTTGTTACGTGGTCAATTCTCACAGAGGAAATGATAGCACATTATGAGGATACAAAGAGCAACACCACAACAATTGGAAAGAGTAAAAGGGATTTGTGACATACTAGAAAGTAAAATTATGGAAAAAATGAATTCTAGCCCTCACAGCTATGAAGATGGAAGTGTTGTTTCTCCTAGCCTTCCACAACCTACAAGGGTTACACCACAACAATTGGAAGAAAAAAGAGAAAGGGCTTTGTTTACAATGTGATAAGCAAATGCACTAAAGGTCATTAGTGTGTTTGAGAGAAATTATTTTTACATAGAGTATGAAGAGGAGGAAGAAAAGGCTTAAGAAACATCAAAAGGAGAGGATATATCCAGATCCAACCCCAGAGATAGAAGAAATGAATCAGACCATATATTGTAAAGCTTGGCAGGAATTTCCCTCCTCAAACTATCGAGATAGAAGGACATATCAAGAAGAAAAGTGTTCAAGAAGTGAAAGATCACATCGAGCATCAAGAAATGAATCTTACCATATCTTGTAAAGGATTGGAAGAAATTATCACTCCTCAAACTCTAAAGATAGAAGGACATTTGTAGAATTGAGACTTTTGTGATCTGTCATAGTTATAAGAAGAGCTTCAGCGTAAATCACATTAAAAAGACCTTTGTCGACGCGTTTTGAACCAACTAGTGAGGATATTCTGGTCCTTAAGGCGGATAAAGGAGGGGCTACGGTCATCCTCAACAAAGACGATTACCGTAGGAAGATGTTAGATCATCTTCACAACAGTGGCAGTTATAAGAAACTTGCCAAAAACCCTCTAAAGAAAATCTCTAGGACAGTGGCTCACGCCATCAAGTCTAGTAACTCGGTGGGTGCCCTGTCGCATAAGCTCATTGAGAGGAATCCCATCGCTCCTAGAATCTATGGGGTGCCTAAAATCCATAAGGAAGGGGTCCCTCTGAGGCCTATCGTCAACACCATCTGAGGTCCGACCTACCTTCTGGCCAAGTTTCTGGCCCTTAAGCTTAAGCCCCTGGTTGGCCACACTAAGTCCTTCGTAAAGGACTCTGCATCCTTCATCATGGATCTCAAGGATATTAGGCTTGACCCCGAGGACATTCTAGTCAGCTTTGATGTGGTCTCCTTGTACACTTGCATACCTATAAAAGAGGCCATGGAAGTGATCAATCGCTTAACAGATCCGGATACCGCTCATCTGGTTGAAGTATGTCTCACTTCCATGTTCTTCTGTTTCGAGGGTGAGTTCTTCGAGCAGACCTGTGGTGTTGCCATGGGTTCCCCCCTCTCCCCGATCGTGGCGAATCTCTTTACGGAAGATTTCGAGGCCAAGGCTCTTGCCTTAGCTCGTCTCCCTCCTAAGCTTTGGAAGAGGTATGTTGATGACACTAATGTCATCTGGTCCCATGGCCATGAGGAGCTGGATCATTTCCTGGATCACCTCAACGGCTAGTCCTCAGCTATTAAGTTCACCATGGAAAAAGAGGTCAATGGCAGCCTCCATTTCCTGGATATTCTTATTTCTAGGAAGAAGGACGACTCTCTCTCCCACGCGGTGTTCCGTAAGAAAACGCACACAGAGCAGTATCTTCACGCTGATTCCCATCATTTCCCACTCAGAAGATGGGTGTTCTTAACACTCTGGCCACGCGTGCCCTCAGGATTTCGGATAATGAGAACCTGGATAGAGAGAGATCCCACCTCCTTGATGTCTTTGTGGAAAAAAAATATAGTAGGCACCTAGGTAGGAAAGCTTTCCTTAAAGCCTCTAGAAATGCGTTGATTAATAAAGAGCCTAAGGAGCGCCATCTAGGTGTCCATCTTCCCTATATCCAAGGGACCACAAACAAAATTGCGCGGATCCTTAGAATGTTTGATATTCCCTCCACCTTCAGGCCCCTCAGAACCATCCGTAATTCCCTACGGTCAGTGAAGGATCCTATTAACCCCAAGGACATGAAGGGTGTTTATCTGATTCCTTACTCCTGTGGGACACCCTATATAGGGGAAACAGGGCGCTCCATCCAGCAGAGAATTTGCGAGCATGCAGCAGACCTGAGGCATGGAAGAACAAAATCCTCAGCCCTAGCAGAGCATGTGGACAAGACTAAACATCATGTCTGCATCGAGGAGGCCAAAGTCATTGCCAGGGTGGATCGGTTCCATCATCGCAAGTTAAGGGAAGCTATTGAAATTGAGCGAAGACCCAACAATCTCAACAAAGATGATGGTTGGAAGGTTAGTAGAAGTTGGATCCCTGCCCTGTCGTCTTAGGGTTTCTTCCTTCCCTCTCTGTTCATCCAAGGTGCTTTCTTCATGGTCATACAGTTTAATCTTTTAGAGTATGCTAATATATATTGTTGGCAGCTTTAAATTCTTACCTTCATATTTTTCCTGTATTTATTTATGATTCTATTATTAATGTATATACGTTTTTAGCTATTAATCCAATTTGATTTTACGATTTTTTGATGAGGGTCCTTTTCCTGGGTTGGTTGTTAATTAGTTTATTCATAAGGTCATTAGTATTGGGGTATCTATATTTTGATGTATTCTTATATTTATGTTATTGTCATTTTATTTTTATTTGTGATTACTACAATTGAGTTATTTATTTTCATCTCCTTAAAATAGCGGTAATAAGTATGGCCTATCTAGATTTTTTCTATCGCAA
>APFE031698658.1:20414-70186 GCA_000404065.3 Pinus taeda | reverse complement strand
TTCTTCAACTTGTCCTGACGATGAACCACACTAGTTGGTTCGAAACGCGTCGACAAAGGTCTTTTTTATGTGATTTACGTCGAAGCTCTTCTTATAGAAGGACATATCAAGAAGAAAAAGGTTCAAGTGGTGAAAGATCACATCGTGCATCAACAACAAATTCTCCAACTTTTAAAGGATAATGCCACTTTGGTGCAAAATCAAATGAAACAACAGGTAGATCAACATCCTAGTGAAAAATGTTTTGATGTAGGTGATTGGGTATTTTTAATGCTACATCTCAAGCAAGCTATTTGCGAGAAGGAAATGTTGGCAATACTACATGCACTTAAAAAATGGCGACCTTACTGAATAGAAAGACATTTCGAGGTAAAAATGGATCATGATAGTCTTAAATACTTTTTAGAACAACTATTATCTTTAGAAGAGCAAAAAAAGGTGTCACAAATATGTTGGGTTATGACTTTGACATCATCTATAGAAATTGGAAGAAAAATTTTGTTGTAGATACACTCTCAAGAAAGGATGAGGATGTGGAAGCATTGTTTTATGCTATCTCTATTATCCAACCAGATTGGATAAATGAAGCAAGGGATGAATCGAAGAAGGATGAAGAATTATGGCCACTTATTCAAAAGTTGCAAAAGATCCCAATTCAAACAATATTGCCAAAAATTGAAGAGGAAGGAAAAATCATATTGGAACCTGGAGCACTCACAGAAACAAGAACCCGACAGCTATGAAATCAATCAATTTCAGAGTATCTCATCAAGTGGAAGAACTTACCCGCTGAAGATTCCACATTGGAGGACAAGAAGTTTATACAGAAGCATCAAGAACTACTCAAGCGTTGAGGACAACACTTTTTGAAGGAGAGGGGCATGTTAGGCCCCTATACTACTAGTGTAACCCCTTATTATTATTAGTACAACCCCCTTATTATATTGATGTACCCATGTAGTGCCCATATTGTTACTATTGTGTCCCATAGAAGCCCACTATTTTTATTATTGTGCCCTTACATTATTATTGTTATGTAGGCTCTGATTATATAATGACCCCTTAGACTCCTATATATAGAAATGAGGTCTTTTCATTAGTATCATCGAATAATTGTTCATTTATGTAATGTAAAGGAGGTTTCCCCCTCGAAGAGGCTGAATTCTAAGGCGTTGATCTATCTTTTCTATCTTTTCTTGAGCTGGTTTCATAACAGGCCATTAATGTAGGGATATGTTTGGCTAACTACCGTTGAACCTAGGTCAGTCCCCCATAAGCCAATAGTCGGCATCCTCATGATTTGATGAATCAAGCAGAGGGGTAGATGAGAAGAAAATATGTTCACCCTTTGTGTTCTCAAGAAAGATAAATGACAGATTGAATGGATTTTCCGAGGAATATGTTTCCTCTCCACATTGTAATGACAGACTAACATCCGAGTTGTCTTGTGAATGATCGGAAGTAGAAGCATCCAGAAATGAGTTTTCACAGGGAAAATCAATAGTGGCATAATCACAAGGGATGTCAGGATGAAGTGGATGAGGCATGAATGGAAGGGAGTCACCCTTCATCGCGAGCTCTTCTTTAGATTCCTGCATACACTCATCATGAATGATGACGTAGATTGGTTGCATAACACCAACTCTGTCGACATCTTGATCCTCATTCACAATAGGTGAGGAGTCTGGAATGGAAGACAACAAGAAAGTACAATCCAAACGATCAACAGAATGTGAGGATGGAGGTCGAGAGAATGATTCCATGTGACAACCAGTAGGCTTGCAAGCCAAATCTGCACAAATATCAAGAGCAAGTAGGGTGGGAGGATGTGACAATTCAACCAAGGTGTGTGCATGATCTCCCACATCACTGCACGGTGGTGGAGCTATTTGATGAGGTGAAAGTGGAAAATCACTTGTGACAACAATTATGTCTTCCTGTGATTGCGTAGCTCCATTATTGAAGTGTGTTGAGCAGGGTTTGGATACATCAAGAAAATACTCAAATCTTCCAACAAGAAATTCCCAATCAATATCATCTTCCAGGAATTGGTATGCAAGATTACAAAAGTGCATGTGAAATTGTTCAATTGATTCATCGAGTGCTTTTCGTAATTTCATAATTTCTTTGTTGAGTGCTTGATGGTCAAAGTGATTCAAAGCATGATCTATCTCTGCGACCAAATGAGAAAGAGAATGAATGTATTTTTCGGGTATCGTGGCACACCAGTGCATTGGGTGCCCTCAAAGTGTGTAGATGAACAACGCATAGCTCATGTATTCTTCAAAGAATCCATGTCTTTTGCATGAGCCTACAATAGCAACCACATGCCTTACCAAGGCTACATAGCCTCCACCATCAATTTTTTTATGATACAAGTTATCCGAGAGCTTTTTTGGGATGATGAAATTGTTTCCATAAGACATACATTCCGTAAGAGCAACTCGGTAGTTAGTCATGATAGATGTGTAGAGATTAATAGATGTGAAGACTCAACTTGTCATCTAGCACTCCTTCTAGTGCCAAAATGTTGACAGTGTTGGACTCGCCAGCATGTCAAGGGGATCTCCCTGGTAAGAATTCCCAATTAGACCTCAGACCATTTGGTGTAGGAGTCCCAATAGTGGGTCGTAAGGTAATGCCTTGACCGCGAGGTCTCACAAAGGAAAGTAAGATAACTCTGTTAGTAGCAAGGGTGTGACCACTACAGTGAGTCAAAGAAGGTGAATGAGAGGTTCTAACACTTGGGGGGTCAGATGAGTGTGCCCCTTGGAAACTTGTAGTAGTACTCAGCTGAGAAGGGAACACACGAGCGAAGATGCATCCAAAGCTAAAAAGTAGATCCGTCAGTAATCCAAAGTGATGGTTAAACCAACAGCACATCTATAATAAAATTCATATAAATGCATATGAAGCAGTTGATAGACAACTACATAAGGTAAACAACATATATTTTTAAACAACCAGAGCAATCCAACTACAATCACAACATATGGATGAAAATGTGTTGGCTCTTATTATATAAATAAGTGTAAGTCTCAATCATAAATACATCAATGTAAACATGCTAGCCCCAACAATGGAACGTTACAGCCACATCTACCTTCTCCTCCAAATAGATGTACTAGCTCTATGCAATGGAGAAACCAAGGTGCATTACAATGATATCGAAGCTTTCTCCAAGATAGTTGTGGAGTACTAAAGAAGGTATGTTTTTGATAATTATTTCAGCGTCTTTTCATTAGAACTTACAAACCTTTTTGCATCATGATCTCAGAAAACAATAAAGAATTGTAATGAAACATGTGAGATTAATATGCAAGACGAAAGCACTGACAATTGTCATCTCCTTATGCAAGAAGAAGGAAAAACGAGAAGTTTTCATTCTAAAGGAAAGGACAAGGATGGGTTAACCGTTGTCCCTTTGATGGGAGACCATATGCAAACAAGGCAAAGAAAATCAAAGCGAATCAGCCCTGGAAAGGAAGTGGAGATATCGACTCAGCGTAGGAGAGAAAAGAAATGACTGAGGATTAACAGTTCGGCAAATCCCTCAGGATCCTTGATCCTCACGGATCATTGTTTTATCTATTTCTGCACTTAGATATCTCCGCCTTCACCCTTATAAAAGGGGCAGCACTGTTAGCTCGAGGGGGGATGTTGTTGTGTTGATGTAATTTCCTTTAAGATCAAAACTTTGATCATCGAGTCTCGTTAAGAACTGATCTATTGTAATTTCACTTTATGCATTAATACAAACTTGGTTATTATTTCATCTTTGAGTCTGGAATAACTTCAAGCGGTGTACCCCTAGATGCTAAGGGCCCGGCCCTGGAGGACACTTGCTCTTGTACCATTACGTTTGGTTTATGCGTGGTTTGCTTATCGACGTTATTTGGTAATCTGATGTGTTTTGTAAGTTTACATCACATGCTCTGTTATGTTTAATTTATTGAGGTTTCTAAAGATAGAACTATTGTATTGACTCTACATCGTATTATTGTTCTCTTAGGTGTTGATATAATACTGCTAGTCTTAACAGAATACTGTTGTTGTTCCATTACAGAGCCTTTTTGTTGTGCACTTGTTCATTAACAATACGGAATTCATCTTGGAAGTTATGTTCTTTGCGATTGTTGGATTTGTAAACAATGTTGTTCTATTTTGAAATGCAGCCATACTCTTTCTAATTGAGGTGATAACTGGATCGAATTACTATTTAAGTGTGTTGTGTGTATATATGGTTTTCAAGCGTTGTTCCATAATTCATCAGTAATCAATATTGTTCCATTTTGGTGTGTTATTCCATCCGCCCTTAAGAGTGAAGTATTTTCGTTTGATTCATGTAGATTACAATTGGTGCATTTGATCTGATAGACTAAGGTGTTACTGCTTGTTAGTATTAGTTTTCGTTCCATTTCCCATTTGCTGTTCCATTTTCGATTTGTTGTTCCATTTCAGATTTGCTATTCCATTTCTGATTTGCTGCTCCATTGCATATTTGTTGTTCCATTTCAGATTTGCTGTTCCATTTCAAGTTTTTTGTTCTATTTCTTAATTGCCGTTCCATTTCTTGTCATTTGTTATTTTGGTGTGAATAACGATCTCAGGCTGTAGTGAGCATTGACATCTAATATCCGGCTCCCAGATCCACGATATGTTCTCTGATTTCATTTTCCATCAGTTTCCAAAGGGATGGGTTATTGCTACCGAACCCTTGACTGTAAATTGCTTAGTCTTCTAAATGTGTGGTTTAATCTTTTGAAGTAGTTAGCTGTAAACAAGCATCTGTTTACTCTTTTATTTTCAAACACTGTGCTACAAGCATTACTCTGGAAAATGATAGCCTTAGACTGAGACACTCTTTGAAATAAAAAAACGTTCCTGGATTTACATATTAATGTGAGGTAATTAGAGGTGAAAGAGACCCTTTTTATAGCTCCACATTTTGGCGCCATTGCTGGGGAAAGAGTGTAGCCATTTGTTCTTTTTTCATAGTAGTGTACGAACCTGCTAGGGAAGAATTGGGTTTTGAGAATGGAAGGTAAGAACCTACGTGTGGAGCATGTAACAACCCTTCTCCTTTGCTCGCTTTCCTGCAGATTTGCTGTTTTTTTGTTTGAGTAGAATTCAGTAGTTAATTTGTGTGCATGACTAAGCAGAAAAAGCCAGAAAAGAATTCCAAACCTCTACCCAAGCCAAAAAAAAACTAAGGGGCTGGTGACCCTTGGCCGACCAACCTTCATAGACGAAATCTACAAGAAAGCAGAATCTCAGCCCTTAGTAGGACCTAGGAAAGTTATTTCTAAACAGCCTACTAGTTCCCTTCAAGCCACATGATCACCATTTGTAGCCTTTGCTAAGGTGCATAGTCAAACTGAAGAGTAGGAATTTCAAGAAATTGAAAATTCTACTCCAGAACTATTGCAGGAAGGGAATTTCAGTAACCTTTGTGAAGGAGGAGGAGAGATAAGGGGAACCGAGGAACTGAGATCTCCTCTTGAGACAACTCATCCATTGAATAGCCCAGACAAAGGAAGTGTTGCAAAAATCATCTTTGAAGAAACTCAATCTCCTCAAACATTAGGCACTCTCATTATCCCAGATAGAGGAAGTGTTATTAAAACTATTCCTCTCAAAGCCATTCCCTCTCAACCTAGGAATACCCTCCTAGATATCCCAGAAGGTTATTGGCATATAATTGACCCAATGGCTCAAAACCAGCCAAACACCCAAACCTCTACATTACAATACCCCATAGTGGATTTTGCAACAAATGCGCCTATGAAAGCAATCCCTCTTCAACATATCCCTACATTCCACAGTCTTACATCATAAGACCTAGATGCATTTTTATTTGAATTTGATGTACTGTGCAGGGGATATGATTACACCACCGACCCCTAGAAACTAAAACTATTTCCCTCTACACTAAAAGGGGCTGCTTTAAGATGGTTTATGGGATTAGGTGGCGGGGTTATAAATAACTGGGATCAAATGAAAGAATTGTCTCTAAAGAATTATCAGGACTATTGCAGGTCTAGAGAACTCAAAGACAAAATATTCCAGATGATATCTAGACCAAACGAAACATTAGAGGAATATGTGGAAAGTTTTCAGTATAATCTACAAAGATCTCCTTATGCATTACTGCCTTTACCTGATAATGTTTTGGAAACAACATTAATAAGGGGCATGAAGGAACAATGGATTGAAACATTAAACATTATGGGAAAAGGAGATATTTATCAAGAAAATTTTGCTGACATTATTGATTTATGTATCAGGAGCTCGAGAGATAACACAAGAGTAAAACCGGCAGAACATGATCGGTTTGTAAGAGATAATAAAATCTCGACAGAAGGAGTAACGCATGTAGAAATTGGAAATTTATTGGAAAATTTTAAAACTGATATGCGAGGGACACTAACTACACAACTTGATATTATGCAGGCCAAACAAAAGCAAATGGAGGTAGAACAGAATTTGGCAATCTTCTTTCCTCAATGCAGGAAAAAGAATAGCCATAAGAAGTGTCCACTATATGCAGTCCAAACATGCGCCATCTGCACAAAAGATCATCTTACGGAGAATTGTCCCTCACTTCCTGGATTGAAAGCAGTATATAAGGAAGCAGAAGAAGAGCCAGAATCGATGTATTTTCTCAACCAGCGCTGTTAGTGGCAGCCACGACAATCTGGTATGTTTCCAAACCCAACTTCTTCTTTTCAACCTCCGCAGTATAATGCTCAACAATATAATATGTGGCAAAGTCAATTTCAACCCCTGTTTCCAAACTAGTCACCACAGTCGTTTCCTTCCTCAACCCTGTGGCTAAATTAGGCAAGCTAATCTAGTTGGCCGAATCTTCCTTATACCCCACCATATTGGCAAAGTAACGTATACCCACCACAATGGACTTCCCCTACTTCACAAAGTTTAGCTTGGCAGACAAACTGGCAGACCAATGCTTCAGCCAGTAGGAACCATTCCGCTCCCTCAACCTACACTGCCAGCCTTATAACAAAATCCCCAGTCTAATCTGAGACCAAAGCTCCCAGCCCAACCCAACCCCAACCCAAATAACAGATCGGTCCAATCTGTCCAAATCATAGAAACACCAGAAGTAGAAGCCGATTTGAGGGAGTGTAATGATCTTCAGTTAAGATCTGGGCGTATTATTGAAACCAAGGGAGATAAGATAGTTCACGTTGAAAATCAGTTGCCCAGAGAACATCTGTCACAAGAAGAGGATGTGAATAAACAACAAACTCATAATTAAGCAACCACATCCTCTCCCCCATTCCCAAACGATTAGTCATACCTCGACCTATACAATATCCTGATTTTGACATTTTGGGAGAATTACAAAATTTGTACATAAAAATTCCATTCCTCCAAGCCATTCAAGACATTTTGATATACACAAAAACTATCAAAGAGTTGTCCATAAAGAAACCAAGGAGAAATATAATAAATAATCCAAGGGTCCAAGTAGTTGGCACTCTATCTGACTTATTATCAGGAAAAGAAACACCCATTAAATACGAAGACCCAGGAAATCCAATAGTAACTGTCCAAATTTATGGTCAGACCCTTTCCAATGCCTTAGTTGATCTAGGAGATGCAATCAATATCTTAACAACCACTACTTGTCAGAAGCTAGGCATTACATCTGTAGAACCCACCTCTACCTTGCTAGAATTGGCTGACTGATCTGTGGTTAGGCCAGAGGGCACGCTACATGATGTCATGGTCTCTATTGACTCTTGGGAATATCCAACCGATTTTCTAATAATAAATCCCAAAACCTGACTTGATGGACATCCATTGATTTTAGGTAGACCTTGGCTTGCCACTGGTGATGCTTATATTGGCTATCAGCAAAGAAATATGATCATAACCAGAGAAGCAAATATCAAGAACTTAGTTCTATATCCTCTAGCATAGCCAAGTATCACAATAGTCAAAACTAATAGGCACCCTGTATCATACCTTACTGATAACATTAGATCTCCATTAACTATACAAGAGGCACTTGATTTCAAAGACCAAACAGAAGATGTTGCCATTAATAATTTCATTAGTCAAACTGAACTCACATCCTGCACACAATGTCATATGATAAAAGCAAAATTTGATAGTGAATTAGAAGAAGATCCTCTTAAAGATACACATGATCATACAATACCTGTTACCTCTGTTGCAAATAGTAAAATTGTGGAAATTGAACTAGGAAAAACCTTAAACATTAATTCCAACCTCACATCCGAACAAGAAATGAAGCTCATCCATGTGTTAAGGAAATATAAAGAAGCATTTGCATGGGACTACCCTGATATGAAAGGAATTGACCCCCAATTATGTACACACCACATTTACATAGAGAAAGATGCGAGACCTGTTCAACAGCCTCAGAGGAGACTAAATCCACATCTAAAAGATGTGGTAAAAGCTAAACTTCAAAAAAATTTAGATGTCAATTTCATTTATCCTATCTCTGATAGTAAATGGGTCTCTTCGCTTATGGTGGTTCCAAAAAAGAACGGGAAATGGAGAATCTGTGTGGACTATAGGGAGCTAAATAAAGCAACACAAAAAGACCACTTCCCTCTCCCATTCATCAACCAAGTATTAGACACTTTGGCAGGAAAGAAATTATTTTCTTTCCTAGATGGCTTGAGTGGATACAATCAGATTCAGATTGCCCTTGAAGACCAAGACAAAACTACTTTTACTTGTCCGTGGGGAACATTTGCCTACCGAGTTTTACCTTTTGGCTTATGCAATGCTCCTGCCACATTCCAAAGGGCTATCCTTAGCATTTTTGCAGACTTAATAAATGAAGGACTTGAAGTATACATGGATGACTTTACACCATACAGAGATGATTTCAATCCAGCACTGGATACACTAGAAAAATTCCTACAATGTTGCATTTCTACCAGGCTTTGTTTAAGCCATGAAAAATGTTATATGATGATGACAGAAGGACTTATCCTAGGACACTATATTTCAACAGCTGGCATTTAGGTAGGCCCAGTGAAAATCCAAATACTTTTGCTTATTCCCCCTCTTACCACTCAAACAGAGGTACGCAGTTTTCTTGGATTTTCTGGTTATTACAAGAGATTTATAGAACATTATTCACATATCGTTGCACCTTTGTATGCACTAACTGGTAATGTTGATTTTCTTTGGACAAAAAAATGTGAACATGCTTTCAAGGATCTGAAGAAGCTCGTATCCACAGCCCCAGTCCTTCGAGGACCAAATTGGGATTTTCCATTTCACATATCATCTGATGCCTCAGATACAACATTGGAGTAGTCCTTGGACAGGAAGAGGATAAAAAGCCATATGCAATTTATTACATCAGCCAAAATTTATCCCTTGCTGAATTAAACTACACTGTTATTGAAAAAATAATTTCTAGCTGTAATACATGTTGTCAATAAGTTCAGACATTACATTACTGGATATCTTGTTATCTTGTACACAGATCATTCTGCCATAAAATATTTAGCAAACAAGCCTATCACAAATGGCAGAATAACTAGATGGTTGATTTTATTGCAGGAATTTGATATTACAATCAAGGATAGACCTAGAAAAGAAAACCCTGTAGCTGATTTTCTCTCAAGAATGCCAAAGCCAATTGATGCAGCAGCAGTTGAAGATCAATTTCCAAATGAGCATCTGTTTGTTGTGGCTGTTCAAACACCCTGTTATGCTGATGTTTCCAATTACCTAGAAGTAGGTAAACTACCAAAGCATCTAACTCCTAATGAGCGGAAATAGATTGTTCAGCAGAGTACTCGATTTTCTTGGATTAGGGGCTATTTGTTCCACACAGGGGCAGACATGCATATCAGGAGATGCGTTCGAGAAGATGAAATCTTTGACATTTTGAAAGCCTACCATGACGGACCATGTGGTGGATATTTTTCCGATCGCAGAACTGGACTAAAGTGCTGCAAACAGGGTATTATTGGCCCACGATTTTCAAAGAGGCAAAGAAATTCGTCCAAGCCTGTGATAGTTGCCAGAGAGTAGGACACCCTGGTTAGTCTGATGAGATGCCTCTGAAACCACAACTAGTCATCGAACCATTCAAGCGATGGGCTCTTTATTTTGTTGGACCAATTAACCCATCATCAAACCATAAAACATATATTCTAGTGGCAACAGAATATGTCACCAAGTGGGTTGAAGCAGAGGCATTGCCAAGAGCTACAGAGGACTCTGTCATACAGTTCATGTTCCATCTATTTGTACGTTATGGCCTTCAAAGAGAGATAATTACAGACGGTGGACCACAGTTTGCTGGGAACAGAATAGCTGCAACACTCAACAACTATCATGTCCAACATAAAATCACTACTCCATACCACCCACAGGCAAATGGGCAGGTAGAAAGTAGCAATAAAATAATAGAAGCAATCCTAACGAAAACCATTGCATCACATATACATGATTGGGCTGCCAGATTACCTGAAGCACTATGGGCTTAGAGAACAACATGGAGAAGTACCACTGGCTATTCACCTTATCAATTAGTGTTTGGAAAACAACCCATTTTCCCCATATAATTCAAAATCCAAACATAACGAACAACACAGGAAGTTGGCTTAGATCTAACCGAGGCACAGATTAATCAATTATAACAGATCAATGAGCTAGATGAAATTAGGCTCTCTGCACTTCAATACACTGCCCTGATCTAGCAGTAGCGAGCTAAATGGCATGATGCTCTCATTAAAAATAAAGTCCTCCACGAAAGTGATTGGGCTCTTTTGTATGACTTCAGGTTTTAGGACTTTCCCAGGAAACTCCAGACTCGTTGGTTGGGACCATACGAAATCCAGAAGGTACATGACAATGTTACCCTTACTCTAATCACTATTGACGGTTCTGGATATGCCTTCAAGGCAAATGGCCACCGAGTTCGTCTCTATCACAAACCACTCACTCGGGAGTCCTTTTGCTAGCAGCTACGCCAAGACTCTGATATGGAGATTTCGGGGGAGGAAGAGAAGTCTTCCTCACCTATAATTCATTAAGGAATTTATTTCTTTTTACAGTTTGTACATAATTTCTTTTCTTTTGTTAAATCATTTTTTGTACATACTTTCGAATTAACGTTTTGTTGTTACTATTTTTATTGTTCCTTTTTTCAAAAGAACAACATTTTCTTCTGGCTGTTCCTTTTTCAAAAGAACAACCCTCTTTGGATCAGCTATTATTTTGCTGTAATTTTGTTCTTTTTCTTTATTTCTGCGTTCTGTTGTTCCTTTTCTAAAGGAACATCATTTTTGAGTTCCGTTGTTCCTTTTCCAAAGGAACGACATTTGTGTGTTTTGCTGTTCCTTTTCCAAAGAAACAACGTTTTTTATTTCTGTTGTTCATTTTCCAAAGGAACGACATCTGTGTGTTCTACTGTTCCTTTTCCAAAGGATCGACATTTGTGTGCTTTGTTGTTTATTTTCCAAAGGAACAACGTTTTTTATTTATGTTGTTCCTTTTCCAAAGGAATGACATGTGTGTGTTATGTTGTTCCTTTTCCAAAGGAACAACATTTTCGAGTTCTGCTGTTCCTTTTCCAAAGGAACGACATTTGTGTGTTTTTGTTGTTCATTTTCCAAAGGAACAACATTTTCAATTCTGTTTTTCCTTTTCCAAAGGAACGACATTTGTTTGCTTTGTTGTTCCTTTTCCAAAGGAACAACATTTTCGATTTTTGTTGTTCCTTTTCCAAAGGAACGACATTGGTGTCTTTTGTTGTTCCTTTTCCAAAGGAGCAACATTTTTAATTTATGTTGTTCCTTTTCCAAAGGAATGACATTTGTTTTCTTTTCTGATCCTTTTCCAAAGGAACAACATTTTCGATTTTTGTTGTTCCTTTTCCAAAGGAATGGCATTGATGTCTTTTGTTGTTCCTTTTCCAAAGGAATGGCATGTGTCTGTTCTGTTGCTCCTTTTCCAAAGGAACAACATTTTTTATTTATGTTGTTCCTTTCTACAGGAACGGCATGTGTGTTTTTGTTCCTTTTCCAAAGGAACAACATTTTTTATTTATGTTGTTCCTTTTCCAAAGGAACGGCATTTGTTTGCTTTGTTGTTCCTTTTCCAAAGGAACAACATTTTCGATTTTTGTTGTTCCTTTTTCAAAGGAACGACATTGGTGTGTTTTGTTGTTAATGTTCCAAAGGAACAACATTTTTTATTTCTGCTGTTCCTTTTCCAAAGGAATAGCATTTGTTTTCTTTGTTGTTCATTTTCCAAAGGAACAACATTTTTGATTTCTATTGTTCCTTTTCCAAAAGAACAACATTTTCGATTTATGTTGTTCCTTTTCCAAAGGAACAACATTTGTGGTCTTATGTTGTTCCTTTTTCCAAAAGGAACACCACTTATATTCTTTTGCTCTCCCTTTGAAACAGCTTGTTCCTTTTGTTGTTCTAAATTAAGGATGCTTATTGTTCCTGTTCTTTCAAGTCTTTTAGAATACAGCTATGCACTTATGCAATGGATACAAAATCACAACATACCGAAATTAGTAAATCATAAAATCGTTATCTTTATAAGAAATTGCTCTGAATTAGTAAGAGGATAGAAGAAAGGACATGCTTATTCATTACCTTTTGCTTTCATTGTTCTACTAATTCTGCTTTGATTGGTTATCTTTATCATGTTGGTCCCTTTCAATCCTCTTTGATTATTATTTAGGAATAAGAATAAAGGGTTTATATCTTCCTATTGGGATGTTAAGACTTCTTCCAACATTCCTACTCTTAAAGAGTGTTGAACCACCCTTTGTGTATAAATAGGGAAAGTACTTTATGAAAAAGAAAAAAAGCAAACATGACTTATAAGTTGTCAAATGCAGGATAGGGGGTCTCATCAAGAGCCAGCCTACCATGATCATGAGGACGAAAGCAAAGTGTCATGCCCACTATGGCCACCACACCAAGGATATGGTCCAAAAGGTATATCAAATAAGGAACTGTTGGAACAAGAGGTCTCATCACGAGCCAGCCTACCCACCTTTCGCTCCTTCCTCATGAATGGAATTATGGCTAACTAGTCACCAAGCCAGCATAATAGCCCACATTTTGACATCACACAACATTTCCTAAGCATACACAAAGGATAATGGTTCCATGGGTGAAATAAACAACTCTACCAAGGTTATGGACACCTGTCGGTAGCAGAGCACTGTTAATGGTATTGAAGTCACATTATTTACAGCAATAGGTAAGTTATTAGCACCCTTTTGTTTCTTATGCCTTAGTAATCAATTATATTATTTCCCAAACCATACAACGCATGAATATATATTATCACCAATAATGACAAAATAATTGACAATGACCGCATGAGACTCTCTATCCACGGCAGATGTCCTATCCCCAACCTCGCATCATATCACCGCAGTCTCTTATGTATTAAGCGATCCAACTCTACACCTCGATTTCAGTAATTTGCTACTTTTGTAAGCATGGCATATTGCCATACGTTGTTCCTTAAGGATTCTGTTTCAGAACAGGCGCTGCTCCTTTATTTGACGGCCGGGACAGCCTATCACATTGTGGGGGGGAGGTTAACCTCATCATTCCCTGGATTACGTGTCAGATCACTATTCGAGAAGCTGTGTACTGGGGTATAGCATGGCTAAACGGTATACTATTTTTTACTTTTCTGCATGACTTGCTGTTCATAAGCCATTTCCATGGTATACTCTGCAGTATTAGATTTTGAGCAAGCCTTGCGTTTGTCAGCCTCTCTGTGTTTTAACAGTGTGAACAGTTGTCGTTCCATTGAAAGTTTATAGCGAAACCATAAGCATGGGAGAAGATTGATTCGGAGAGAACCACAGGTGTTAACAGTCTCTGTTGCTGCCCGGGAAATCCTGGCAAGAGCAGGGTGGCTGACTTATCTCAACCGATTGCAAGAGTCTAATGAGACTGTGGCAATTGAATTCTTGCAGAACTTGTAGAGGATCACTCCACAGTGAGGGGGAGACACATAGCAGTCACCGATGACATAATCGCAGAAGTATCAGAACTGCCAGCCGCTGGACCTGTATGGACGTTAAAGAAGGAGAAATCGCAGAATATTATAGAAATCTTCCAGGATGAAGGCTAGAGCCTAACAATTAGAGGAAAGGGGGGTCTTCTAGCAGCACTAGGAGAGCCGTGGGCGGAATTGGCGAAGACCATTCAAATCTACATCACCTGTGAAGGTAGAAAAGACGTGGTAAGACCACGACATCTTAAACTCTTAGCTGTACTAAAACAAAAATTCTCTGTAAATTTACCTGCATTTTTGAATTCATTACTTCATGACATTGCATGGAGCATAAAAAAGGCACAACATGTAGAGTTAGTTGTTAGTCATCATGGGTTGATTCGGCTAATAGTCAGCCATAGCCTTACCCAGCAGCAGAGCAGCTGGGAACGGCTAATTGCCATGATAAATGGAGGATTGACCACACCATCCCCAAAGCGTAAACATGCCACCAATACGCTCGAGCATCCAGAAAAATGCAGGAAATCAACAAAGCATAAACATGCCACCAGTACACCCGAGCATCCAGAAAAACGTAGGAAATCGGTCCGGCTACCACGGCTACGAGGGAGGCTGGAGAAGCCCCAAGAAAACACCAGGCAGCTGGTAGAAATAGAATATGAGAAACCCCCACGACCAGAAGAGGAAGACAATGAAAAAGGAGTGCAGGAAGAAGAGGAAGGAGAAAAAGAAGAAGAAGTCGAGCAATCTAAAGAAGAAGGAGAAAAAGAAGAAGAAGCCAAGCAATCTGAAGAAGAAGGAGAAAAAAAGAAGCCGAGCAATTTGAAGAAGAAGGAGAAAAAGAAGAAGAAGTTGAGTAATATGAATAAGAAGGAGAAAAAGAAGAAGAAGCAGAGCAATCTGAAGAAGAAGAAGACAAAGAAGAAGAAACTGAGCAATCTAAGTGGGAGGAGGAAACAGAACAACAGGAAGGTAGCCCATTGGAGGACCCATTGGGAGAAGATGAATTGGCCAAAGTTTTGGCCAATATGGGCAAGTATGGCCAACCTTCTAGTCCATCAGACCTCCATGTTGAAGAGAAACCTCAGGAGGAAAATGCACCTGAAGAATCACATGCAAAAGAGGCAGAAGAAGAGAATCTTCTCGTTCATGATGAAAGTATGATAGGAGATGTTGAACAGGAACAATCTATTCCTAACCAAAAGACACCAGAAGAAATTCTGGAGGAAACAAGGGTAGAAAAGGAGGTCGCCCAAGAAATAACAGAACCAGTTAGGGTTCTTGCCCCGGAACAACCAAAGCAGAGCAATGAAGAAACACCCCAGAGAGAAAATCAAGGAATTAGTCACAGTCCAGGCTGTAGTGAACAACCTGTTGTTCTTTCTAAGGAAATTGCGGAAATTAGGGAATTGCGAAAGGAACAACAGAGATTACTGAATATAATAGTTTAGCTACACCAATAGATTAGGATTCTAAAAGCAAGGCAAAGGGTAAAAAGGATTTCGGGAAGGAAAAATGCAACCACTCCAGTAAAACCCCTCAAGACAAAGGGGTGAAGGACCAGAGTCCATCCTGTTGTTCAAAACCCTATCGAAAACCAGGCTACTGTTCCAAATGATGCTAAGAAACAGACTATTGTTCCAATTGAAAAGGAATAGCAATGGATTGATATCCACATTAAGATAGAAATGGATGAGATGTTGACCCGTGATAAGGAAATTCAGACGGAGGCACCACCTTCGGGAGTGATAAGAGTCATGAACTCAAAAAAATGCAATAGGAAAGTTCAGGTAAAACTCCCGGCCTCCACTGCCGCATGGAAAAGAGATCCGAAAACAGTAACCCTACAAAAGGGTTTGAAGCAAGCTTAGCAAGCAGCAGAAAAGCTTAGAGAGAAAATGGTCCCTCGAGAAAAGTATGAAGAGATACAACAGCATCTTAGGAACGTTAATCTATCTGAAAGCCAGCCCTTTGAAGGGTGGCGAAAGGAAGAAGAAAAAGTCGCGAAGGTAACTCGTAGGTTAGATATAGTTATCAAGCAGATGGATACCTTATGTTCTTTATACAATGATGTCCTAGCATGTAGAGCCCCTGCTAAGAATTATGCCTTATTTTTAATGGAACGACATTTGCAATTGAAAATAAAGGCTGTTAAAGCAGGTGCTCCCATACAAATTAACACCATAAATGATTTTATAAACTGCTGTAAGCACTACGGGGTAAAAGTTCAGAGACTACTGTGTGAGTTTTATTTACATAACCTTGTATTAGAATAGGAGACCGAGCTGAACCCTGGCCCTTTTGTTGGGGATATCCAATTACAGGCATTTATTTCATTTAGGGTTAATCAAATTAAATGACTCAAAGCCTATAATGCTTTCCAAAGACAAGAAAATAGCCTAGGGATCCAATACAGTTGTGGAGAAAACATAGAAACCTCATGAAGACTCCAGGTGTAATTGAAGCATTAGGACCCATGCATGAGGCAATCATTCGGCAGGGATTAGAATACTTTTTCTCTATCAAAGACCCTGCCATTGATGTAACTAAATTTCGGTATCAAATCTCTAATCTGAATATCCAGCTCAGGGAACCATTTAAGTATGAGAATTTTAAATTAGCTGCCAACTGCTTGCACCTCTATGGCGAAATCATTTTGAGGGCAAGGCCATCCTGGTTAGGATATAGGTTCCGGAGTCCAATTATTTGGCACGTTGCACCCATATACCAAGCCCTGTATGAGATGCTTGAGGGTCAGACAGGCCATTTCTTTAAATACCTAGCTACCCATCATGGCTGTAGGCCTTCACACGAGATTCCATCTCCAGCCTACTCACTCACCGCCTTACATGTCAACTACAATGTTTTCATGAGGGCATGAAAAAGGGTAAGTAGGGGGGTGTGTGGAGTATTAAAGAAGGTATGTTTTTGATGATTATTTCAGCGTCTTTTCATTAGAACCTACAAACCTTTTTACATCATGAACTCGGAAAACGATAAAGAATTGTAATAGAACATGTGAGATTAATATGCAAGACGAAAACACTGACAATTGTCATTTCCTTATGCAGGAAGGAGGAAAAACGAGAAGTTGTTGTTCCAAAGAAAAGGACAAGGACGGGTTAACCGTTGTCCCTTTGAAGAGAGACCTATGCAAACAAGGCAAAGCAAATCAAAGCGAATCAGCCCAGGAAAGGAATTGGAGATATCAGCTCGGCGTAGGAAAGAAAAGAAATGACTGAGGACTAACGGTTCGGCGAATCCCTCATGATCCTTGATCCTGAGGGATCACTGTTTTATCTATTTCTTCACTTAGATAGCTCCGCCGTCACCTTTATAAAAGGGGCAGCACTGTTAGCTCTGGGAGGGGAGAGTTAGATGTTGTTATGCTTTTATGTAATTTCTTTTAAGATCAAAACTTTGATCATCGAGTCTCGTTAAGAACTGCTCTACTGTAATTTCACTTTATGCATTACTACACACTTGGTTACAATTTCATCTTTGAGTCTGGAATAACTTCAAGCGGTGTACCCTTGGAGGCTAAGGGCCTGGCCCTGGAGGACACTTGCTCTTGTACCATTATGTTTGGTTTTTGCGTGGTTTGCTTATCGACGTTATTTGGTAATCTGATGTGTTTTGTAAGTTTACATCACATGCTCCGTTATGTTTAATTTATTAAGGTTTCTAAAGACAAAACTATTGTATTGACTCTGCATCATATTACTATTCTTTTAGGTGTTGATATAATACTGCTAGTCTTTACAGAATACTGTTGTTGTTCCATTGCAGAGCCTTTGTGTTGTGCACTTGTTCATTCACATTACGGAATTCATCTTGGAAGTTATGTTCTTTGCGATTTTTGGATTTATGAATAATGTTGTTCTATTTTGAAATGCAGTCATATTCTTTCTAACTGAGGTGATAACTGGATCAGATTACTATTTAAGTGTGTTGTGTGTACATATGGTTTTCAAGCGTTGTTCCATAATTCATCAGTAATCAATGCTGTTCCATTTGTGTGTGTTATTCAATCCGCCCTTAAGAGTGAAGGATTGTCGTTTGATTCCTGTAGATTATGATTAATGCATTTGATCTGATAGACTAAGATGTTACTGCTTGTTAGACTTAGTTGTTGTTCTATTTCTTAAACTATTGTTCCATTTCAGGTTTGTTGTTCCATTTCAGACTTGTTGTTCCATTTCAGATTTGCTGTTTGATTTCTTAATTGCTGTTCCATTTCTTATCTGCCATTCCATTTCTTGTTATTGGTGTGAAGAATGATCTCAGGCTGTAGTGAGCATTGACATCTACTGTCCAGCTCCTAGATCCACGATCTGTTCTCTGATTTCCTTTTCCATCAGTTTCCAAAGGGATGGGTTATTGCTACCGAACCCTTGATTGACGAATTGTTTAGTCTTCTGAATGTGTGATTTAATCTTTTGAAGTAGTTAAGCTGTAAACAAGCATCCGTTTACTCTTGTATTTTCAAACACTGTGCTACTAGCATTACTCTAGCAAATGATAGCCTCAGACTGAGACACTCTTTGAAATAACAAAATGTTCTCGGATTGACATATTAATGTGAGGTAATTAGAGGTGAAAGAGGCCCTTTTTATAGCTCCACAACTATGCAAGGAAACTCTATGAGAAATAATCAAAGGAGGAGCCTCCTCCTAAGATTAACACAACTACAAAGCTTTTCACATTACAGGAAGTAGAGACAGGAATTAAAAAGTTGAAAATAGGAAAGGCAAAGGACTTGGTTGAACTTCAAGCAGAATATCTAAAGTGGGGAATGAACATTCTTGCATCACACATCATGTAAATATTCAACGTCATTCGACAAGGATTCCCAAGAGATTGGACAACTAGTCTAGCAATACCCCTTTTTAAAAGTGGAGACATTAATAATCCTTCCAACTATAGAACCATTATGATCAATTCTTTGTTTGCAAAGCTCTTTAGCAACATGGTGGAAAATAGAATCAGTAAGTGGGTGGAAGTCAAAGAAAAGAGGGAAAAAGGGAAAGCATGTTTTAGGCCGAAGCATTCTACAGTAGATCATGGTATCACATTCAGACACATTATTGAAAAGGTTTGGGAGGGAAAAGAAGGAGTATTTTGCTGCTTTGTTGACTTCAAAAAGGCATTTGACATGATCCCTAGAGATAAGTTGTGGAGTAGAATGGAAGAGCTTGAAATTCGTTTGCATTATAGAGTTGATGTCCATAGGCTTTATGAAGAGGTGAAAGTCAAAATTAGAACTTCAGTAGGCATTTTAGAAAGCTTTAGAAGTGACATTGGAGTCAAGAAAGGCTTCCCTTTATCCCCTACTCTTTTTGGTTTATATATTGATAAATTGGAAGAATAGCTAAATCTACAAGGTGGGGATGGTGTTCGGTTGGGGAAGTTTGTGATAAAGCTTATTTCATATGCTGATGACCTTGTATTGATTGCTAAATTGGCACAGGGATTGCAGATGCACCTTTATGCCCTTGAACATTTTTGTAAAGCAGTGGGGATGCAAGTCAATATCAGCAAGACCAAAATAATGATTTTATCAAATAAAAAGAAGCAGAGCCAACATATGTTCTTCTTTGAAGGCAACATTCTTGAAGAAGTAAATGAATACAAGTACCTCGGATTGATTTCAACAATAAACTTAATTAGGAGCACTGCAGAAAGAAGAGAATTTTAGGAGGGTGGAAAGCATTATATGCACTTCAAAATAGATGTAGAGAGACATAGTTATGGGATTGGAAAACAATAAAAGTGCTTTTTGGGCTCCTAGTTTGTCCAGTGATATTATATGGGTGTGAATTGTGGGCTAGCAACATCCCTATCTCAAAATGGAAGCAAATTGAGAAAATCCAAAAATGTTTGATCACGAGCAAGTTTAAAATAAAAAGTTCGGTCTCTTATGAGATAATGTTGAGTGAAACAGGAGCAAATTCCATCGAAGTAACTGCTATGGTGCGTCTCATAAGGTATCTTCAGAGAATTGAGCAAATGGGAGAAGGTAGATGACCTAACATTACCTTCAATGAAGGAATGAGTGAAAGAAAGAAATCATGGATGAGACAAAACAACAAATGGATGCAAAAATGGAATATTTACCTCAATGCATGTCCCACAAATAGCAAGGATTTAAAGAGTTATGTTATGGAGAAGTTTCGTAAGCATATATGGGGAAAAGAGTTGGGTAGAAAGAAGAAGTACTATGTTCAAGGATTCAACCCCACGTGTGATCTCCAACAAAAAGAGTACATTGGAGCTAGCATTCCATGGAGAGAAAAGATTCTTATTGCTCAATTAAGAGCTAACTCGCATCAACTACGGTGCGAACAGGTCGATGGAAAAGGCCTAAAGAAGCTTGGTAAGAGTGGGTGTGTACTTTTTGCACTTCTAGGGCACTGGAATAAGAAAAAACATTTCATTTTGGAATGTAATGCTTTCATAAACATCAGAGACAGGTACAACAGTATGTTAACAATGGTTCCTTGGCATTGTATTTTCAGTGAGGGTACTATTAGAAGGTTGGGTCAACTCAAAATTAATTTAAATAATAAGAGGATTGAATTGCAAAAGGCAAAAAGCAGGGAAGCTAGTGGTCCCATAGACTATATCTAGTCTCATGGATGTTAAAATTTCATTTCATTTCCTATCGGTCCCATCAACAGAGTATCTAGAGGGCTCGAAGAACATTCCCTATGTAGTAAATACGAGATTCCACTCAACCTTAGTTGTCATCATTGTGGCCTTTTTTTTCTCCCTTCTATTAGCTTTGGGGATGATTACCTAGGCTACGATGTTGATAGCTCTGCATATAATGGCCAATGGAGTTCAAATCATCACTTGATGGGGGTGTCCAAAAAGTTCAAATTGGAATCAAGAAAATGGATATAAAAGCATTTCCAGTGACAGTGTGCTACATGGGTTCATCCTTCCCAGACAATGATTGCCCCATTTGTTTGGTAGAATTGATGGAGGGAGAAAAGGTGAGAGTATTACTAGAATGTTGTCATAACTTCCACACTATGCTTGTTTTCGATCAAGAGATGGAAAGAAGTCAACTTCAACTTCTCCAAGTCGTCTAGATGAAGATGGTTAATGGCTGACTAATATAGTTTCTTTGGAAGTTGGTTCGAGTGTGCTTAAGAGGTCTTATAAGACATTTCAAATCAACAAAAGGGAAAATTTCAAATATGTACGATGAGGAGACGTTGGTTGACTATAACATCAAGTAGCTCACAAATCTCATGGGTCAACTGATGGTATAATTGACTTCAACCATGAAGTAAACAAGCAACGAGGGTTATGGTTGACTTGGACAACATGTTGGTTGAATGACGGGAAGCCAATGACGTGATAAAAAATTGGATGTTGTTGATGAAAATGTATTGAAGCATTTTGCAAATGGTTCTCATGTTGTGTTGAATCAAATGGAAGCTATGTTTGGTGGGATCATCAAACTTAACTTATAAAAGTTGTTATGTCATAGTGAACTAAGAAGAAACGAGAGACCTGGTTGACCAAATCGATTTATCAGAAAACTATATAATTATTTTTCAAGCAAATTAGTGCAACAAAAACCAATTATTATTATTATTATTATTATTATTATTATTATTACTATCCAATTTTAAGGTCACGGTCAAGTCAAACACCAAATTGGTGTATGAGACCCCCTTGTTTGTGGGACAAGGGACTCACCTCTGGGCAACGATTTGACTGCTAAGTCTACAAAGGCATACATACTCTACCCCCTTTTGGTTTTGAACCTGTGACATCTTAGGAGGAAACACATGCTCTTAATCATTAGGAGCACTCAAGATGGTTGTAGACACTGAAAAACTAACAGAGTTCATAGAGAAGCTGTATCATTTTTTTTTTAAGTATGGAGTTTATCTTTATAAATAAATATAGGGATATTATATGTAATGGATTCTGATACAAGAAGAGATGAAATATTTTGAGTCTATAATTACGTTGTTGATTTAACCTTTCAATCATATCTTGTTAATTAAAAATTCAAGATTGGGTCAGACGCAAGCCTTCTTTAAGGAAAGCAATCCTATATGCTTTATAAATTAAATCAATTTTCAATTGATGGGATTGGCTTCTTGCAAACACTAATAGATACTAAGTTGATAGTTGTAAAAATCCCATGTTGACAAAACTTAGTTTTATATTAGTCAAATTAAATGTGTCCTTCATGTAATCTATCAAATACATACTACACATATCTACAAGAACAACAACAAACTCAACAACAAAAGTGATAAGAGAGCACAACCATAACAACATAAAATATACAACAACAATAGAGCAGTATACAAATAACAACATTGATTGAGATAGAGTTGAAAAAGCAGTAAAACTCTTTGACAGAAACACTTACAACAAGCGAGGAGGGAAACAATGCAGTCAAGGACGAGACCAGATAAGCTGAACATACACGCAAAGAGTTGAACGAGAAAGATGATGAGAACATAAGATTACATTAATTGAATCCCCTTGGTATGAAAGTTGCAAAATGGTTACTTGGGTTGTGACAATGTCAAAGAGTAGGTGGGTCGATGTTTTTGAACTTCATTGATTTTATTCAAAAGAACTCATAGGAATGACAATCACGCACTTGACTCATCTATAGAGTGGCAAGGGACCCCCACTTGGAGAGAAGATGCTTGAGAGTTCTTGGTTAGAGTAGTAGTTTGTATAACGAAGAGATTGCAAAGAATGATTGAGGAGTAAATATCTGTAATAAGTAGTCACCTAGCAAGTAGAAGTCACAAAACACCTTGTATATGTGCATCTTCCTATCCAATTGGTAGTTGTTGCAATTGAATTACATACGCAAACTAGTATGCATGGTTGAGGTACAATATTGATACTTTTGCAAGAGTAGAGGTCTCAGACATTGTTGCACCCTTGCTCAAGATGAGCAAGGCATTGAGAGTGGGGGAGAGGTTGAAGGGGCCTCTCAAGCCTATCTAAGTCATCATACATAATAGACTAAGTAGATGTGAGTAAAAAATGATAAATGTATGAGGTAGAATGAATGATTGGTTGAAGTGGATACAACTGCTCCAACCACTTTTCTTAGGTATAAATACATATCGAGACCAAATACAAACTTGGTTGGAATTCCCTCTCGAAACTGCATTCTTCTTTTATAATGTGTGTGTTCTTGTTGATGTTCATGATGTAGCCAATTATTGTTTGCATGTGAAGGCTCTACCTTCAACAAAGCTGAAGAAAGGACGCGAAAAAGATCAACCCAATTTGAGTGTTGTGAACCATTCACATTGTTTGTTCAAAATGGAATTGAAGAACAATATCAAACTGTCTCAAGGTGAGATTAATACTTTAAATTTAAACCATTGGTCAGAATAATTAGAAGTCCATTTTAGTGTTTATCATATAGAGGAAGAAAAAAATTCATTTGTGTGGCTGAAGTTAGAAGGCCATGCCTTGACCTAGTGGGAAAGCCACATAAAGACCTTGAGGTTGGAGGGAGATCCTCTAATAACTAAATGGGAGGACTTTAAAACCCTAATAAAGTCATAATTTTATCATATTGGATATGTAGAGAACTAGTGGATCCAGTGGCAGTACTTCAAGCAGAAGCAAGGGAAAAGTGTACAAGAGTACATCAAAAGAATTAGAAATATGGCCATAATGATGCTTATCTTGCCAAAGAACCCATATGTACTCCTCAAGAATCCGGGGGGTCTACATAGCAATCTGCAGAAGCAAGTGATGTTGTTCAAACCTAAATCAATGTACGAGGCTTGTGTATAAGCATAATACCTAGAGAACATAGGCCAGAAGAAAGGGCAATCAAGTGGATCAAAGTAGGATCACCAAGATGCTTCTAAGGAGGGGAAGAAGAAGTGGAAAGGGGGAAAAGATAAAAATATGACAACCACAACATATCAGTGCAAATATCCCAACAACCACTACAAACAATGTTACATTGATGGTTATACCAAGGAGAAGTGTTGGAAGTTGCATCCATAGCTTAACCTAGAGAACAAAAAGAAAGATAATAAGAAGAAGAATGCTAAGGCCATTGATTTGAGCAACCAGGTTAAAAGCAACTCGAATGTGGACAAGAAGATCGTATGTACATTAGTGTAGAAGGAGGTGAATCTAAGTAGCCTTCAACAACAAGAAAAGAACAAAAAGTCCAAACTCTTCCATATAAAGATATAGGTTAAAATGACCAAGATTGATGCTTTGTTTGACTTAGGATCACAAGAAAATCTCATTGCAACATAGCTAGTCAATAAATTAGGATTGGAAGTTTATAATCATCCAAGCCCATATTCATTGGGATGGGTAAATAAGTTTGCAAAGATGAAGGTAACAAAATAGTGCAATAATAGATTTGCTATTGGTGTTGATTTTATTAATGAAGTAGAACTAGATGTAGTTCCTCTTGATGTATGTGGAGTGTGTTTGGAAGTCCCTATATGTACATGTATGATGCAATCTTTATACGGAGAGCCAACATAGATCCATCTTAACTCCGAATCTACCAAGGGTTGAGAGGAATCAAATTTCTCTAAGTGCAAACTTTTCCTCGAGTTTTGCACTCAAAAATAGATTTGCATATTGAAAGAGTTGATTTCTCCCAAGGCTTGGTAGATCCAAAGTTAAGATAGATCCATGCTAGTGTCACTGAAACCATTTAGTCTCTTTCCCACAAGAGTTTTTCAAATGTTGTGCATGTTTCCTCATTCAATGTTGCACTCATTATTTGACATGCTAATCTTGTTAGGGAACGATAGCATTGGTTTCTTTGTTGTCATTGTATGTAATGTCTTTATGAGGAAGATTTTCCACTTGAATACATATCTCCTTGCGCCACAACAAGGTCAAGTCAATAAGAAACTTCCCCCAAGTTTTGTACCTCCTTTTCTCATTAGTTTTCTATCTATTTCATATTTGGAAAATAGATTGAAATAACTCACATCTTTATATTTATATATATGCCGAACAAACTAATAAGCATCTTATAATCATTATATGCACCAAATCACACATAACAATTAAATACTATTCCTTAACATCAAACATGAGATATTTCACTATTTATTTTCTTATTTGTCATTCTCTAGCACTCTTTTATTTTCCCTCGTTTTTTTCTTTTTTCTTTTCGGAGGAAAATCCACCCAAAATCATGGAAAGGACATCACACCGACTAAACTAATTAGAGCCTAACAAGAATCAAAGAGAATTGGCCTCATGACCTCCCAATGACAAGATGCTTTTTGCAAGACCTCGACCAATTAAACTAACCCTTGGGAATCTTTTCTATACCACCCATATCAAATTACAACAAATCATTTCAATATTTTTTAAAGATTTTTCCAAAAAAATACAAAACAAACCAATTTCAAAGAGAATTGGCCTTATTTCCTCCCAATGACAAGATGCTTTTTGTAAGACCTCGACAAATTTAACTAACCCTCGGGAATCTTTTCTATATCACCCATATCAAATTACAACAAATCATTTCAATATTTTTTAAAGATTTTCCAAAAGAATACAAAACAAACAAATTTCAATTTTTTTTCTTTAATAACAAAAAAAATTCTGAATTCAGGCTCTTTGGGTAAAAATCACATAAATAAATTATTCTTAAAAACCTTTTTCCTAAACCATAAACGTATTTTTTCTTTTATCACGTTTCATCAAAATTGGACTATAAATTTACAAATATATAATCTATCCACACTGTTTAGGGTCACGCATCGATTCCAAAACTTACAAAACCCTTCTGCCGTTAGTCAATCGTCAAAGCAACTGTGATCCCTGAAACTCAATGAAAGTACACTCCCCCAACCCAAAAAAATACGCTCGCAGTCAACTTACACGTTCTGAAACTCACAACAGTAAAAGCGTGATTGAAAACGTTAGATGGCATTGCCAATTGGGCTAGGTTACAGAAGTGTTGATAATGGTGGATAAATACCTTCAACCCATCTGTTAATAGATCAATCCGTGCCGTTAAACCCCAGCAATAACAAAACCCTAACGCCAACATATCTATATTACATTACTTCCATTATCTGTGAAGCCAACGGGGAAAATAGTCGTCAGGCCATGGCTTGTGTGCGGCGTGCACGACTGGACCTCTTCAGGCAAGCATTTTCAAAAATCCAGCTGCTTCCTCAACAATGGAGCTCTGGCTCACCGGAATGGTACCAAAATCTGGGCTCGACGTCCCTCAAAACTTTCCAAAACGGTAAGAGATTTCTTCGTTATCGTGAACTCCTTTTGAGCCAGAAATTTTACTCAACGGATTCATCCCCTAGCGAAGACAAAGAAGAGGAAAACAGCTTGCCTGAATTAAGCAAAAGTGACGAAACCCGAGAAAAAGAGAAATGGGAGCTGGTGGATGCTGCAAGAGCAATGTGTCGAATCCTGGAAAAGGGCCATGAAGACACCGCAGAAGCCCTGACTCAATTAGGTGTTCAGTTAACTCCGCAACTGGTAAAGATGGTATTGGATAAAACATTCTCCCAAAGTTCGATTCTCAGGTTTCTTCAATGGGCCAAAACACAACCAAGGTTTGAAGATGACAATTCAGCTTATGACAAAACTGACGAAGCCCCAGAAAAAAAGAAGTGGAAGTTGACAGAAGCTAGAAGAGAAATATGTCAAATTGTCCGGAAGGGCGAGGAAGACATGGAAGTAGCCCTAACTCAACTGGGCGTTCAGGTAACTCCACAACTAGTAAATCTAGTATTTGATCAAATAAATTCCCCAAGTTCAGCTCTCAGGTTTTTCCAATGGGCCAAACTACAACCAGGGTTCAAACACTATTCTTCAACTTATGACAGGCTTACCAATATTCTCGGCCGCTCTAAGGACTTTGAATCCTTGCTGAGGATTTTGTCAGAGAGATCAGCTGTGTGTTGCAATTGTTCTGCCAAAACATTTTTTTTCGCTGCTGCCTGGCATGGTGATCTGGATTTGTTGAATGAAATCATGCAAATACTCGAGAAGCTGGAGCTTTCTGTCAGAAGATCTGCTTATGAAATGCTTATTGTGGCTCTCTGTGAAGAGAATCACATCAATGCAGCCTTAGTTGTATTGGAAAATATGGCAAGGTCTGGTTGTGCTCCGAGAATGCAGACTTATCGTCCACTTCTACAGGTGTACTGTCTGAACAACCAGATGGATAAGGTCTATGAGGTTTTCGGGAGGATGAAAGATTATCCTCGGGATCCCATAAGTTATCATATTGTTTTAAATACACTTTGTGATAGGAAACAATTTGCAAAGGCTATCGAATTTCTTCAGAGAATGGTTAGTACGGGCTACCCACCAGATGCAATTGTATATGATATAACGATTCGTACTGTTTGCAATTTAGGGAGCATCCAAGGTGCGCTTCGGCTCTTTGATAGATTAAAAGAAGAAGGGATTACGCCTTTGTCTTTTACTTACAGGAATATTCTTAATGCACTCCTTCAAATCAGAGGTTTTGACGAAGCACATTCATTCCTGATTCAACACATTGGAAAGAATCGCGAACTGGATTCGAGCAACTATAGATATTTGATTAAGGTCTGTAACAAATTAGGCCAAGAGCAAGCAGCACGCAATCTGACATTCGAAATGAAGGCTAAGGGATTTGCTTGATGCGTTTATTGTCAAAAGACCCTTGCCTGTACTTGGGTATACAATCTGTTGATGGGCTGCAAATCAGTCAAGGGACAGAAAGGAGAATCTATTACAAGAGGCCACAGGTTACTGCCCTAATACCATAATATAACTAATTGATATTTGTGAAGAATTAAACAATCAAAAGAAAAACAGAGCTTTTATGTGTGCAATCTTCACCATAGTCTACCTGTTATACATTTATATATTTTGGAGCTTTTCCGGGCATATTTTCCAGTAGAATTTGTTCAGAATCCAGCAGGGATGTGTTGTGTTGGAATTACAAGTTTGAGTTGTGAACTCTCCACAATTTGAGTGCCCCAAAGTTTTTAGGGTGTTAAATACTTATATGTAGTAAAAAAACATTTTAAACAACAAAATATCATGATTTGATCAAAATTGTTTTGCCGAATTCCAACCATAAACTCCAAAACATATAATAGTTAGACAACACTGCAATCTTCAATTCAATATAACCATGTACTATCTAGTTTCGTTTTAAATGACAAAACTGTAAAACAAAACTGTAAGTTTCCCTCATTGCTGGTGCCTCTATGTAGACAAAATGTAAATCAAGTTGTTAGTATGGCTTTTGGCAGGTCTTCCCTCATTGTTTTAAATGACAAACTGCAAGCTTCCCTCATTGCTCTTGCCTTTATGTAGACAAAATGTAAATTAAGTTGTTAGTATGGCTTTTGGCAGGTCTTTGTTTCCATTTGCTGAAGTTGCATCTAAATTGAGTATTAAGATGCATCTGGTAAGTTTTTCACTAACTAGGTGCACGGGAACATTTGCTGTCTTAGTTGTGGCCTTTTGGAGGATCGAGATCTGTCCATTCAAAAATTTCTGAATCATTTTGTTGCGTACAAGATATAAAATATAATATATGAAAAGACATAATTTTCAAGAGAGCATAACTTGATTTTTCAACGCACAATGAAATGGCAACCTGAAATAGACTACATGCAAAAGGCAAGGTGCCAAGGATTATGAGTATGACTACTCGCCAGTTTTACTCTCTCGGGCAAATTGGTTTAATATTTTGTTTGTTTCCTACTGCATTTTCTCATTTCACTATCCCTTTTGGTGCTCCCTGTGTGTCTAGTTCTTCGTGTTTTTTTTTCCAATTTTTTTTTGAGGCCCCTCTCTCTTGTACAGTCAAATTTTATTCTCTTGAACTTGCTTCACAAAGGATTATGGAACTATTTCTATGTTTGCAGGCCTGTCAAAGGAAAAAAATGAATCTGTCATAAAAAAATGTCGAATAATCCAATGTAATGTGTTAATGTCTACTTGCATTTAACATGTCTATTCTTCCTTTTTTCTTTTTTATTAAATCAGTAAAATGCTCACTACATATAAATTCCATACAAGTTCTCATTTCTCTCGTAAATCATTAAAAGTTATTTGTCTTCTGCAATTAAATGTACATAATGACCATCCCAAAATTATATAACTGATATATCATATATTTGATTCTTTTGATTGAGATAAAGTGTGTGTATATATGTATGATGTAAAAAGTGGAAGGTATATAGAATGGGAATGGTAACCTTTTTAGAATGAGCTAGTTCATTCTAAAAAATTGCCTTGTGCTTGATCTTCCGAAGAATGACTAATGCTGAAATCTGCAAGCATTGCGATACCCAAAGAGCATAGATCAAACAACAAATTGGCAGTCCTCTGACAATGCAAAATGCAAGTGCAACCTGCGTTGAAATAAAGCTGAACAATGATCCTCAAGATATCTCTAGTAACATTGGCCAATCCACTAGGAAATATGCTTCACGATGTGCGAATGAAGACATACTCGACATATGCCATTAGGGAGCTTGCTTTCAATGAATTAAGCTTTGGATGGGATCCTCTAATAGATCACTAACCAAGTCAAATTTTCAGTTTATAAGAACGTTGAAAAGACTAGACACTATGAAACTTGGACAATCATTTGTGCATTTACCCATGTTGCATTGAGGATCAATGATAACAAATGTCTTTGATGAAGCATTGAATATACCTGACAAATCAAATTGGAAGAGCGAGTGCCCAAGGCTCCAACCCCAGTACCTCCAAAATGGTATTGGCATCCTAATATTCACTTTAAATAAGTACTCAGCATAACTTAAGGGCAATGAAAGGCAATGAGGTCATACTGCTGAGTAATAACATGGCAATCCTTCAAAATGAGTGGAAGAATCCCACATATCATGCCAAATGAAAATATTTTTTTGCTATATCATTGAGCTTGAAATTGAGTCATCTCTTCAACACAAGCACCTTGAAGTCTCCAACTCCAACTAGGATGGCAAGCTAGATCCCAACATGCCCTATTTCCTTTGCAATGCCAATGGACTATCCTTGTAACAACGTTCCACACTAACCAAATCTTTTGGAAGATGAGTGAGCCCAAAACCCAAAACATGTGACCAAATACTTTGGAAGATGTGTGAGCTCAAAACTTAAATAACCAAATCTTTTGGAACATAAGTGAGCTCAAAATTTAAACAATTGGCAAGAAAAATATAATATCACATAAGTTGAAAGCCCCTTAAAACTTGATTGGTATGCTGAGAAACCATCACTTGATGCGGAAACAAAATCTACGAAGGAGCTAAAATGAAAAGTGGAAATTTGAAGATACTTTTTGTTAACGAGGCAAATTTAAATAATATTTGAGTTTTCTTTCCAATAATTTTAAAATTTAATCATATTGGGTTAGAGAACCATTTAATTCCTTATGTAAAAATTAAATGATGGATGATAAGAGCCTCTTTTTTTTGTGTGTAATAACTAACATAAAATCCATATTAACCTTAAGTGTACACGATATGAATAAATAATGATTTGAAATACAAATTTGTTGATTTTAAAATATAGTGTTTAAGATGGACACAGATTTTAAAATATCTTGTTTAAGATGGATCCATGTTGGGTTATTTTATTTTTATGTGTTTGTATTATTATTATGGTTGGTTTTTTTATTTAAATGAATCTCAATTTTATATTATTTTTTTGAATTTTTCACATTTATGGATCTTAATTTTTTTTCTTCCAATTTAATTTATTAGCATTATAGATGTGACACATCTACTTGTGTTGTAAATGCACTTTGATTCTCAATGCAATCAAATGAGCCATGGATGATTAGCAAAAGGGCGTCCTTGATGCACTTGTGATTTTGCATTTTAAAAATTGTTGTTTTTGGTTGTGTTTTCTCATTTTATTAGCATTTGTTGTTGGATGTTTACATGAGACTTGAAAATATGTCACATTTGTTTGCACCTAATTGAATTGACCTCTTTATTGTTGTTGGACACTGACACTCATTGACCTTCATCTTTGAAAGTGCTTCTCACCAAGTCCTAACTTTGAAAGTGAAATTTATAGAAATCGTTGGTAGGGAGGGTGGGTAACACATTTTGCTTTTTGGATGCATAAATTAGATTGAATCCATGATGGACAAAGAAAAAGAAAATCGAGCTTTGAGTTGTAAAGTCAATTTTGTTCTTGGCACATAGTTGGGAAGGGGATTAAAGATAAAAATAGGCAACAAATTTATAAAAATGATTGATAAAAAAAGTTGAGTCGTAGAGTGTGAATCACACCCTAGTTGCGATTGAGGAAATTGTTACAAAATAGGAAAAACATTGGAGCAAAGGGTGGAAAAATTGTTCTTTGAATTGTGAGACATTGGATGTTGTTATTTCTTTCTATGCATTGAGATGACATGTCAAATATAATATTGGGATTCATTGTTATGGAGTATTGCACTGGTTTTGTATTTTTGGTACTTTGATTTGGATTTGCTAATGCAAATAAAATCACATTGTTGTCAAATCATCTCTCTTGTAAATTCTCCATTGCTTCCAAATTGGTATTATGTGCTATGATTGTGGTTGGCCTCTATGTTTGGATTTATAGTAGAAAGACTTGCTTATTTTTCTATCTACATTAGACTTGTATGAAAGTAGGATTAGAATCTTGTTCATCATAGGAAATTCTAGTGAAGGAGATCATTAGGTAGAGCTAGGAAGAATCTGAAAAGTCTACAAGCAAGATTATAGTGAGGGGATGACGTAAATTGCAGTATGGTACAAAGAGGAGGAATTAGATTTGGATAGGATAGGCATATACTATGTGGAGGATATAATGACAACATTGCAAGGTTGTTTAAGGATAATGCAAGTTAGGCTTGATGTCTTGGATGGAGATGTGAGTTACCATTGATGATGGTGAGAGTGACATCAAGGATAAGAGAAATGGGAAATGAAGCCCAAAACAAAACAAGAGGAAGAAGATCCCACCCCAAATGAAATAAGTGTTCAAGCCATTGCAAGGATGGGAGATAGGGCAAAAATTAAAACTCGTTTTGTTTATAGTTAACTTCAATCTAGATGAATTGATTAATTGGATTGTTGAGCTTGAAGAATATTTTGAGTATGAGTGTGTGGAAGACCCTTAAACGATTAATTTTTCCTATACAAAATTGAAGGGACATACTAAATTGTGGTGGAAAGATGTATAGATTGATAGGAATCGAAGAGGAATATTAAGGCTTGGGATAAGATGGTAACCATGATGAAGGAGAGGTTTTTGCACCATGATTATCAATTGAATTTGTTCAAGACATTGCAAAAACTAAGGCAAGAAGAGACAAGTCAAAATACTACAAAGAAGCATTTTATTCACTAACCATTAGATTTGGTGACATGGAGGACAATGATGAGAATATTGTTCAATATGTTAATGGCATAAGGTTATCCATTTAAGATGAAAGCAGTGTGATGAGATTAACTCAATGGAAGAGGCTAATCACTTGGTTCTAAAAGCATAGGATTAAGCACGAAAAGAGGTTTGAGGTAGAGGAAGAGAAAAACATGGTTATGGAAAACACCAGACATCTAGAAATCAAGGAGAAGCCAACACTCTCTGAAAGGAACCATAGAAGGAAATTAGCCCCAAAGGTGCAAGGGTGGTAACAAAAGAGGATGTTGTAGATGTACTACAAGCACATGCTTTAAGTGTGAACACTATAGACATTAAACATATGAATGTTTGGAACACAAAAATGAAGTTAAGACAAAATGTAAGTGCATAAGTTGCATAAGAATAAGAGAAATTAGATGGATAAGGAACAATTGTGGTGGACTTGAGCATGGAGAGAACTTAATGATGACAAGAGTGCCATTGAAATATAAGAAGAAAAAGGAAAGACCTTGGTTGAGAAAAAATATTTTCAAAATGAAATGCAGGTTCAAAGAAAAGTGTTATACGATGATCATAGGTAGAGGAAGTACATGCAATTTAGTGTCCATGTAGTGGTGCTAAAGTTAAATTTTAGGTGCACACCACACCTTAATTAATACGCAGTATAATGGTTGGTCAAAGGTCGCCAAATCAATGTGACAAAACATTGCATGGTAATATTTCACATTGAAGAATATCATGATGAAATTGTGTGTGATGTGATGCCAATGGATATGTCTTAGCTTGTTGGAAGACCATGGCAATATGACCAAAAAACAATACATGGTAGTAAGAACACTTGCCAATTTTGGGAAGATGGTAAGAAGTTTGAGTTGTGTCCAATGAAAATGATGAATATAAGAAAACATCAACAACATAGTTATGTTGGTTTAAGTGAAGGATTTGGAGAAATCAAATTGTTGCCATGTAATTCTTCCGAAAGAAAAGGATTTTACAGTGATACATGAGATGTTTCTTAAAGTGAAGTGTTTACTACATGAATATGAGGATTCCAATGATTTTCTAATTCGTTTTCCATAGATGGGGAATGTATATCATCAAGAATACATTTGGTTCCCTATTCAAGTTTACCAAATAAGGCATTCCATAAATTGACATTAATGGAAAGTGAAGAGATAAACAAGGAGGTCCATGACTTGCTAGCTAGAGGTTTGATAAGAAAAGGCTTGAGTCCATCAAAAGAACCAACTATCTTTGTATCATTATGTATAATTTTCCATCAATGGGAATGGATAACTTAATGTCCTTGTTTGAGTGGAGTCAAGTATTTGTCCTGTAACAACCCTAGTGAAAATTCCATGTAATAAAAGTTAATGAAGGCAAAAATAATAACCACGGTTGATGGGACACTTATTCCAAGCTGAATGTTGGGCAAAACATCTTAGTCTGGGTGTTCATTTGGTTTATTATGGCTAAGGAAATTGACAAAGGCAATTGCTAAGGCTTTGAAAAAACAAAATGACATTTTTGACACATTTATTTACGAAAATAATGGAAACTAGGAGAAAATGAGGGTGAAAGGTCACAGGTTACATGTGAGGAGGAAAATGAAGGAAAATAATGGAAAATAAAGAAAATACAGCCCTAATTGATAAAAAGGCTTATGAAGATCAGTTGGTACCTTTTGTAAGTTTAGTTTTAGAGCTCTCTCATTATTCTCTCACTCTCTCACTCTTAGACACATAGAGTTTTCTTGGAGCACTTTGGCATTGGATCAAGAAAGGCATTGGTTTCGTTATCTTTGGGTGGTGTCTAGTTTTCGTTTGTTTTGGGTGTTCTCTGATACCACAAAGTGGTATCAAAGCATGGTTCACCCCTTGGATTGGATGGGCAGTGTGTGTTGGTCTTGCATTCATGTCATTTGCACGTGCGTTAATTATCTCATGGTCTATATGCTTGTTGCATATGCATGGTGTCGGTCATGGTTGTAGTGATGTCGCCATGTGAAAGAGGATGTTGTTGTTGTGAAGTGTTTCATCTTGAGTGTATGATTGATTACATTTGTTTATGCTTGCGTATTGTTAGTGTACATTGGTATGGTTGTCGCTGTCATGCATGAAGTCATGGTATGTGTAGTTGATATGGTCATGCATTGATGACTTGAATCTAGCTAGAATGATGGTTATATGCTTATATGCTTATGCATTATATGTAAATATGTTTTCATGATTATGTAATACGTGTACTACGTTGATTGGTTGATCTTGCATATCAGATATCTTCCTCGAATTATGCTAA
Source organism: Pinus taeda (assembly GCA_000404065.3). NCBI lineage: Eukaryota > Viridiplantae > Streptophyta > Pinopsida > Pinales > Pinaceae > Pinus > Pinus taeda. The sequence continues at coordinate 35,470 of APFE031698658.1, read as the reverse complement.
GGTATGTTGGTTTATTATGATTTAGTTTAGCTGACATAGTATGCCTTGAAGGAAAGAGATCACAAATGACTAGCAAGATGGGAGACTACAAAGATTCTCCCTATGAATCATATGAGTAGCGTGGTGTTGGACACTCTTCTGATTTAGTAGACACATTGAGAAGCTTGAAGGAAGAAATAAGGAGTTGTAAGGTGGACAATGACAAAATCATGCAGGCATAAGAGAAACAAGCAAAATTTAATGCAATATTCCTTCGGAGTTTGTCAAAATTACAGCGACAGGGGCCACTTTAGATCAACCATGGGCAGGAAGACAAAACTAATGCAGCATATGGCAGTAGATCTCATGGTGGGCACATGTTGGATAGAGATGACATGGTTAGAGATGGAAGATTTTTGGATACTCCAGATAGGAGAGGTGATGCATACATGTATTATTATAGTTCTGGTTCTGACAAACATCATGATCGTTATCGTTATCACCCTTACATGAGGAGTGATAGGGGATACTTTCCAGATGAATTTAAGAAAGAAAAGCCACCTACTTTTGATGGAGACTTGAAGAAGACGGAAGATGCAGAGACTTGGATTATTGGGATGAAGAAGTTCTTTGAGTTGCATAATTACATAGATAATATGAAGGCTAGAGTAGCTATCTTCAGCCTGAGAGGTAAAACAAATATCTGGTGGAAATATGTAAAGCAGGTCAGAGACATCAGGACAAAGGACTTGAATTGGCATGAGTTCAAGAGGCTTTTCAGGAAGAAGAACTTGTCAGAAATGTACTAAGACAGTAAGGCCAAATAATTCTATGAGCTAAAGATGGGATCGATGATAGATGGGGAGTATATGACCAAGTTCTTGGAGCTATTGATGTATGTACTGCATCTTAAAGATGAGAAGGATAAAGTTTAGCGATTTGTTAGTGGATTTCCATTAGCATTTAGAGATACAATTGAGTATGATGAGCCTCGGTCACTTGAGTAAATTATTGGGAAATTGAAGCATTGATATGAGCAGTCGAAGTGTAAGAATTAATCTTAGCAAGGATGCAAAGGGAAAGATAAAGGTAAAGGTAAATGACAGCCGAAAAGAGAAAGGCCTTAGAATGCAGAAGAGAAAGAAAATGTGGCACCACAAAAGAAGTTTGAAGTAGCTAGACAAGGACATGGATCACAACAGTAGGCTGCAGCATAGAGGTGATGGTAGTGGATGGTTGGAGTGCTCGACATGCGGTAAGGAACACCTTAAAGGATATTGTCCTCAGAATCAGGGTGGTAGGCCTCAGAGATATAGTGCACAGGAGGCACAGACTATTGGGGATTTTGGTCAGAGCGTTTCTCGTATCTATGTAGCATTGGATAATAGGTAGACAGATCATTAGGTATCTATCATTGAGATGGATGAAGTGCATGAAATTTTTTGGTTAGTGCAGTTGGCTACAAGTACAAATAAGTGAGTTCATCATTGGGTAAGAGCTTGGTATGCCTACCGCAACACATTTGAATGTATTACTGTTGGGATCATACAATATGTTGTTGGGCATGGATTGGTTGTATATTCATAGGGCCAAGGTGGATTGTTGTGAAAAAACCATTGAGTGTTTGGATGACAATGAAGAACTAAGAGTCTTACAAGGAAAAAAGAAAACCACCTCAGTTAGGATGATGAAAACTATGCATGCAAAGTGCAATCACAGAAAAGGGTGTGTTATTTGCAGTGCATATTTCTAGCAAAAAAGGTAAGGAAGTTGAGGATGCAAATGTTTTGAGCAGGTACCCAGTTCTACAACAATTTCAGGATGTGTCTCCCGCAAAGATTTCAGATTTGCCACCTCATAGGGAGTATAATTTTCTATTGAGTTGGTACCAGGGGCATCATCAACATCAAAAATGCCATACAGGATGAGCACTCCAGAGTTGGTAGAGCTGAAGTTGCAGTTAAAGGAGATGCTTGAAAAGGGATATTTTAGGTCAAGTGTATCACCTTAGGATGCACTGATATTGTTTGTAAAGAAGAAGGATGATACTCTCAGATTATGTATTGACTACAAGCAGTTGAAAAAAGTGACCATCAAGAGCAGGTATCCATGTTCGAGGATTGATGACTTGTTTGATCAACTGAAGGGAGCAACAATGTTCTTGAAGATTGATTTGAGATCAGGATACCATCAGGTATGCATCAAAGAGGAGGACATTTACAAGGTAAAATTTCAAACCGGGTATGTGCATTATGAGTTTGTTGTAGTTCCATTCGGTTTGACTAATTCCCTAACTACATTTATGTGTTTGAAGAATAATGTGTTTCATCTTTATTTGGCCAAGTTTGTTATTGTATTCATTGATGACATCTTGATATAATCCAAGAATGAAAAAGAGTATGGCGAGCATTTAGTAGCAGTGTTGAGATTGCAATGAGAGCATTAGTTGTAAGCTAAGATTAGCAAGTGCAACTTCTTTGAGACATAGGTGCATTACTTGGGACATGTTGTTTCCAAGGAGGGCATAAAAGTAGATCCAGAAAAAATAAGGGTCATCATGGAGTGGGAAGCTCACAGGAATGTGGATGAGGTGATATATTTCATGGGGTTAGCAGGTTATTACAATAGGTTCATCAAGAACTTCTCGCAGATTTCTTATCCTATCACATCATTGCAGAGGAAAGGTAAGAGGTTTGAATAAACAGAGGAGTGTGCGACCAGTGTTGAGCAAATAAAGAAATTGTTGACACATGAACTAATGTTAAAGATCATAGATCTGGACAAAGAATTTGTAGTATATACAAATTCTTTCAAGAGAGGACTTGGTGGAGTCCTTATGCAGGATGGACAAGTGATATGCTATGAGTCACAGAAACTGAATGAGCACGAGCAGAACTATCCAACGCATGATGTTGAGCTAGTAGCGATCATACATGCATTAAAGATGTGGAGGCACTGTCTTATTGGCAAGAGGTTTGTACTGATGAGTGATCATAGTGGGTTGAGATATTTGTTTGATTAGTTGAATTCGAATGCCATGCAAGCTAGATGGTTGGCCACAATTAGTGAGTTTGACTTCTAGATCAGATACATTAAGGGAAAGGAGAACTGAGTTGCAGAGGCTCTTAGCAAGAAGGTACATGTGAATAATATTGCAGCTATGAGCTCTTATGGAACATAATTACATGATAGGGTCTTGTAGGTAGGACAACAGGATGACATGTACATGGAGATTGTGCACAGGTTGCAACAAAGTGCATATAGTGGTACAGGTACAGATACAAATGCAGGTGCATAGGATGTGGACTATCATCTCATGACAGATGGATTAGTTAGATTAAGGGATAAGATATATGTTCTAGACAACAATGATCTCAAGAAGGTGATCTTGAGGGAGTTTCATGCAAAACCATATTCAGGTCACCTAGGATATCAAAATACATTGACCGCAATGAAGAAGTTTTATGATTGGATGAATCTAAAGAAGGATGTAGTAGAGTTTGTGGCTAGATCTTTAGATTTTCACCAGGTGAAGGCATAGTGTAAACATCCAGGTGGACCGCTACAACTTATTGTGATTCCAAAATGGAAACAGGAGGTAATTTCATGGACTTTATCACAGGTTTGTCAATGACAGTGAGACAACATGATTCCATCATGGTTGTGGTGGACAGGTTGAGAAAGGATGTGCACTTCATTCTAGTGAAGTCTACGTTCTCAGCTAGCGATGTAGCGCAGGTGTTCATCATAGATGTGGTAAGATTGCATGGTGTTCCAAAGAAGATCGTGTTAGATAGCGATGCAAAGTTCACTTCCAAGTTTTGGAAGGAGTTGTTTGTAGGTTTGGGCACAATGTTGGACTTTAGTATAGCTTATCATCCACAAATAGATGGACAGACTGAGAGGGTCAACATGATATTGGAGGACATGTTGAGGATATACGTGATGCAACAACAATGAAATTGGGAAGAGTGTATTCCACTGGTAGAGTTTGCTGGCAACAATGGGTATCAGGAATCTTTGAAGATGAGTCTGTTTGAGACATTGTATGGGCAGAGTTGCAATACTCTTGTTAGTTGGAGTGATCTAGTTAATAGGGTGTTGATTGGACCGAACATGTTGGTAGACATGGAGTGGGAAATGCAGGTAATAAAGAAGAATTTGAAAGCAACACAGGATAGGTAGAAGAACTATGCAAATAGAAATGGGTTGTTCAAGGAGTTCCAGGTTGGGAAACAAGTGTACTTGCACATCAAACCAAAGAAGATCTCCTTGTGGATTGGATCATGTGCCAAGCTGAAACCCCGATTTTGTGGACCTTTATGGATTATTGAGAGGACCGGGCCCATAATCTATCGACTTTCATTGCCTCCTATAGTGAAATTCCATGATGTTTTCCATGTGTCATCGCTTAAGAAGTATGTTAAAGATGTTGATCATGTGATTGACTGGTCTGTATTGTAGGTGGATCCAAATGGAGAATTCGAACTAGAGCCTCAGTGTATATTGTAGAGAAAGGTGCTCATGCTCCGAAAGCGAACAATCGAGCAAATTAAAGTGTAGTGGGAGCACTTTGGGCCCGATGAAGCTACATAGGAGATGGAAGATCAGATGTGGGCTATGTATCTTTCCTTATTCACTGGTTGAGCAGATGTTTTCGTATATGCCTTTGGTATATGTTTTTGGTACATGTTTTGGTGATGTTTGGTATATGTACATATGTATATGGATGTAAATACCGCCACGAGCTATGTTATAAATCTCCAATAAGCGGTATGGGTGTCATGCCATTAGAGTTTTCATGTTGTTATGTTGTCATGTTGGTTTTCTTTTCAGTAGGGCAATCATTGTAAATACTACATCGAGCTATGTTATAAAGCTCCATGGGCAGTATGTTTTCTTTTCAGTAGTTTTACTGAGGTATAGGTGTGGTAGAACATCGAGGATGGTGTCCCCCAAGGGGGAGGTTTCTGTAACAAACCTGGTGAGAATTCCATGTAATAAAAGTTAATAAAGGAAAAAATAATAACCACGATTGATGAGACACTTATTCCAAGCCGAATGTTGGGAAAAACATCATAGTGTGGGTGTTCATTTGGTTTAGTATGGCTAAGGAAATTGGCAAAGGCAATGACTAAGGCTTTCGAAAGGCAAAATGACATTTTTCGCACATTTATTTATAAAAATAATGTAAATTATGAAAAAATAAAGGTGAAAGGTCATAGGTTACAAGTGAGGAGGAAAATGAAGGAAAATAATGGAAAATGAAGAAAATAGAGGCCGAATTGATAAAAAGGATTATGAGGATCAGTTGGTACCTTTTTTTAGTTCAGTTTTAGAGCTCTCTCATTATTCTCTCTTTGCCTCTCTCACTCTTGGACACTTAGAGTTTTCTTGGAGCACTTTGGCATTAGATCAAGAAAGACAAAGAACGCAAGAGGAAGGAAGGAGGAAGTAATGAAGAGCATGATCAATCAACTACAACATGATTCTTTGTAGGTATTGATTTTCATCTATGTTTTCCTTGTTATATTTGGCATGCATGGTATTGCATGTGGTTCTTTGTTGTTATGGCATGGGTTTTTCCAGGTGTGATAGTGTTTCAACCTAGTCTTTCCATTTTCGGATAGCCATGGTGTGATGCGCTTCTCATGTTTTGGTTGAGCTGGAGTGTCGGAAGGATTCAAAGCTGAGTGAGGTGGATCTATGAATAATAGAACACATGTCCTAATAACCCATGCAATAGACTGCGGGTTGTGGTAAATCTAGATTTTTTTTTACCTCTGTGGGCCTAGGAATCCTTGATTGGTGAATGCCAAGATATACAATAAAGCTTAGAGGTGGGTGCTTTCCATCAAGCCTAGTAATCCCATAATGGGATATGCGGTAAAGCTGGGAGAGTGCGTCTCGGTTTAGAGCCTAGTGATATGGTGTGGATTGTGGTAAAGCCTGAGAGACTAGGAGATTGGAAAATTCCTTTCGGTGTAGTTGGATAAATCTGGTGGCATCCATGCTTATTTTGGCCTAGTGATTTGGTGAGATCATGGTAAAGAATGTTATTACATGTTTATTGTTTTGGCCTAGTGATTTGGAGTGGATTGTGGTAAAACCTAGATTCTATTGATGATGGTGAGGTGGTTTAGCTTCAGGATGCCCTTGTTGGTTCTTTTGGTTTGAGTCCCACATTAATGCTTGGAATATGGCACAAGGGTGAATGGTTGAAGAGAGAATTGGCTCGGCCATTCTATGGTCGGGTGGAACGTGGTAGTTCCATCCCAAGTTGGCCTTTTCATTCATTAATAAGAGCTTCTTTCCTTGGTATCTTTTGTGTAAATGTATTGGTTTATATGTGGATTCTATGGATGATGTATCCTTGATATTTCTGTTGTTATTATGTTGGTTATAAGCATGCTTATGATAGTGATGGTGTATGTATCTCCTCATGTTTTTCTTTGTAAATGAATGAACAATGTATCTGTGACCTAATAGATCATAATGAAGTTAATGATATAAGGAACTATGATTCTTAGCGATTCTCAGATAAGTATGAGACCCCTATGCTCAGATTTATTATTTAAACCTATAGATTACATATTTGTGACATGTTTGATGAAATTCCTGTCATGGCTAGTAGGGGTCTAGTCAAGTCCTTGTTCAAGTAATTGCATTTTTTTCCTTATTATGTTTTTATTTTCTAGTTCTAAAAGTGTCATTGAGTTCTTGGCATTGACTTGGGCTCTGGGCCTAAAAAAGTGGCATAAATATCGGAGTCACATGCACAATTCTGAGGAGAAAATTCACCGAATGCATGCATACCCATGTTGTAGGAGTGTTTGGAGCCTCCTAGATGCATGGTTGTCCATATCAAGGGAGCGTTCGAGGGTTTAATGGTCTAAAAACTCAGTGGGACCTAGGGGCTGGTTACCTGAGTGGTTGGGATGGCTCCCAGGAGTTCTGTTGTTGATGTGGAAGGATTGTGTGATGTGTTTCTGTCGATTCCACTTCCTTAAGGTCACCTAGGAGGTTTAATCCCATCATAATGGCATCTCGTTGCATGTTTACCCCGGTTGGCAGATTACTTGGGTAAATGTGGGATGAGGTTATTACATGTACAATATTGACTTAGAGAGTAGCTATCAGAAATAGGCCATAGATAAGTATGAGACCCCTATGCTCAGATCTATTATTTAAACCTATAGATTACATATTTGTGACATGTTTGATGAAATTCTTATCATGGCTAGTAGGGTTCTAGTCAAGTCCTTGTTCAAGTAATTGCTTTTTTATCCTTATTATGTTTTTATTTTCTAGTTCTGAAAGTGTCATTGAATTCTTGGCCTTGACTTGGGCTCTAGACCTGAAAAAGTGGGATAAATATCAGAGTCACATGCACAAGTCTGAGGAGAAAAGTCCTCGGATGCATGCATACCCATGTTGTGGGAGTGTTTGGAGCCTCCTGGACGCATGTTCGTCCATATCAAGGGAGCGTCCGAGGATTTAGTGGTCCAAAAACTCAGTGGGACCTAGGGGCTGGTTACCTGAGTGGTTGGGATGGCTCCCGATAGTTCTATTGCTGATGTGGAAGGTTTGTATGATGTGTTTCTGTCGATTCCACTTCCTTAAGGTCACCTAGGAGGTTGAATCCCATCATAGTGGCATCTCGTTGCATGTTTACGCCAATTGGTCGGTTACTTGGTGATGAGCTTCATAAATGGGTAATTATATGGGCTCATTTTACCTCCTAACCTAGTCAAATCAACCATTCTCTTAGCTTATTGTATGATTTTCTCATTATATTTATGCTTATGGAGTGAGTTGAGTTAGTTATGATGCCATGTGGTCTAACATGTGTTTAATGCAGATTATTGATGAATTTTGAGGTCAAAGTCAAGGATCCAGTGGACAAATGGTAGAAATAACTCAAAGTGGACAAAGGAGAGGACTTATAGGAGGGAATCCCCCTCATTTATTACTCCTCACTTCAAATTCCCCTTCATTCAGCTCGGAGTACAAGCAGCGAAATCATGCACTAGAAGGCGGCCGAGCAAGTGGAGGATGACTAATGATTATCTCGAGTTTTGGGAGCCAAGCCTCCCTAATTTTAAAGAAGTCGTTGGTAGCTTCATTTGTATAAGTAGAAAGGCCTAGGGCCTCACTAGGGGCGAAAGTTTTTGCTTATGTAAACTCTGCTCCAACTTCGAGCTTATTATTTTGTGACAGTTTCATGTAATCTTGTTATTGTTTTGATAATAGAGATGGAATCCTTTTTTAGCTAGCACTGAGTTACCTCAGAGGACTGAAGCTCTTGGGTTAGAGCCCAATCCAAGCAGCTAATCTCCTCTTTACTTGTATTTGTATGTTTTGTTTCATATTGTAGATTAGATAGCTGTTAGATGTATTTCATTTATGGTTAAGAATAGGTTGCTTTTGATGATTCAATAGTTTGCTTCCATTTGTGCTTTCTATAGCAGGTTAAAAAGTGATCAGAAAAGACTCAAAAGGTTAGCAACAGTGCCTTGGCCTCTCTTCCTCCCTTTGGGACCATGATTTGAGGCAAAGACCCTCTTGCTGCCCCAAAAACACAGATTTTCCTCATTCATAGGACTTCTAGTGTTTGTAGCTTTTTAGAAGGTTAATAGTCCAGTTTTGCTTTGCTTCAGATCTTCTTCATCATGCTCACTTCTTTATTTGCAATATTTTTCTTTCATGCTTTCCTTTCTTGCAGTATTTCTCAGCATTTCCTTTCATAGATCATAGTTTAGACTAGTTTGATGCAAAACTCTGTTTTTCTAGATGTACTCATTTCATTGCTTATTTGATCTTAATGGTTGACTGTCAGTTCCTGTGAAACATATCTCTTCTTGTAGTAGGCCAGATTATCAGTCATCACATTCTCCATCTGATCCATGCCCTACAGGTCGCCCAAACCTCACCTCAATTCTGCCTTAGTTTTCTGCATTTTCCATAGAACTTCTTCCTCTCTCCTTGAGCAAACCCAATCATCTTCCTCTCTCCTGGTGATTCTTGGTAGACCCTAGGCACCCTAACACCTCATTACAACCTTCATCCACCTTTTCCACCCACTCTCACACCCTCAAAACAATGAAAACTACTATTGGCCTCCTCCTGTAGGCCTCTTATAGCGACCTTGTTTTCCTCCTGTAGATTTCCTATGTCCTCCTAAAGATTTTCTTGTAGGCTTTCTTTTGAAGGCCGAGTGTGGGAAAAGCCTCTAGAAGGCCACCTAAGACCTCCTAGGACCCATCCACACCATCCTACATTCTCTCAAGTCCAAAAACCACCCTTCAATGCCACCTATTCGTTGCCACATTCACACACAATAAATTAATGCATGTCAAATTCACATAAAAATACATAAAAATCCAAAAATATGTTTTTTGCTTATTCACTTCCAGAAATAGCATATTTATATGTTGTTTACTTCCTTGAGTAGGTAATGACATTCCTTTCATGGTTTTCATAGTGCTTTCTACAAAAGTAGAATTAGTTGGTTAAGTATGGTTTACTAGGTTTGCTTTACATTTCAGTCTTTCTCCTCTCTGCAGTTAGAGTAGCATCTGTAGAGTAGTCTTTCTCTCCTTTCATCACATATAGAGCTTCTTCTGGAATCCATAGAAGTTGTCTTGAGCTCCTAGTAATCTTGCGTCGACTGACCAAGTGACAACTTGCAGTAAAACTAGTACTTGTGCATACAACACCGATGCGTTCAAGTTTGTTACAAACTACCGGGTTGATAAGAGTAAAGTAGGCAGCCCAAGAGTTGTAGCATTATTGCTGCAACAATGGTGCTCACCACTATTGTAGAAAGACCAAGTGCAATAAAGCCTGCAATTGGGTCGAAAGAAAATATTTAATCAATTGGCTAGTTTGCAATATTCAATCAAATAATTCTTTCATCAAAGTTCTAGAAATTCTTTATAAACTCTATTTATAAAATATGCATTAATGTGAAGGAACAATAACTATTTCAATCTCTATTTTTTAGGTTCTTTGTATTTCCTATTAGTTACAAAGATTAGTCTATGTTTACTATATTTCCTTCATGAACTATGGTTTGGTGAGAATTAGGTGATTGATAAAGATCAAGTGTTTACCAATTTCCTTGTGAATATGCTAGAATCTTGTTTAAACAATAATAGGTTACACTTGTAATATCGCGAGGAGGATTGAATACTTCACATTGATTCTTTTGTGTGAAATCCAAGGTATTAATCTTTGAAATCCTATGAAATATTGAACCCATAATGCATTCACTCTAATCTTGTACACTCTTTGAATGTTTCCATAATACTAGCAATATGACAAATTTGTAGTGAACCATAGCTCATAATGGAATTTCTAGGAGCCGTAGGCCTATAAATCCATCATGGTTATGGTTCCAACATTTCCTCACAAGTATGGTAGTTTCATTGGTCCAAGGAATTTGTTAGACATCCAATAGCATGTCATATATGAAAAAAAAGTCAATGTTGTTGATAAAGAAACCTTTGACTCATATTGTCAATGAATTTTTTGGCTACTATAGCTAACTTATATAATGATTATGGACCTGTGAGTCATGTAAAATAAACATGAAAAAGGGAAACTAAACTTAGCTTTTCAAGACCTTACCAACTCATCTCTATGATGAATTTGACTATCTCTTGAGAATAATATTATTTCATGAGAATAATACTATATGTTGGTCATACAAATTACTCATCCTGTAGTCATGGAATCTAGGTCTATAGTAGAAGAGAAGATTACATATTCATGCATAATTTTCAGTACTATTTATGGTTGCAAGTCTATAAACTGAATATATTAATGAGGCTTACCATAATTTGTTTCCTAGTATAATTCTACACACATTCTATTGAGAGATTATACACAATTGGGGCATATTAATTATGCCTATGTCCTAATGTAGCCATGTACATACTCTTTTGACATATATGGTTCCGTTCTTGAGCCCGATTGTTATCGCTACCAAATTCCAGCGTTTACATTTTATATTCCCTCTCTAACAACAACAACAAAAGTGAGTGATTGTATGCCATCTTTGTAGGGCCTTTACTCTATTTTTTGGCTAATACAGTTTCACTGCTAGTAGGACGAGATTAAGAAAAATGGTTTACATCCTAGACTATGTGTACCAATGGCTCACTCAGATGAGTTGGTTAGTAGTAGAATATCTTTACTACCACACCCGATCATACCAAACTCAAAGGTTCCTTGCAATATGTTTTTCAACACTTTTACAGGGTTTGCAAACATATTTCAAGGTTTGTTAATATGAGATTTCCCCATGTCCTTAGAACCTCCAGAAGTAAAAAAATTGGACACTTAGATATATGAAGAGTAAGCATTTGGGCTTCCTATTATCTACCATGTAAAGAGTAAGAGCCTTAACCTACAAGATTCCATGGTTATAGTTACTAAATTTTCATGTAGTAGCTTATGTGACCCTCGAGACACCATCCCTCCGTTCCAAATTCTAGATTATCCTACCCTTGCAACCAACTCTCTAAATTTCTCTCCTCATGTACGAAATCCCATGCTATCCACCTCTCTGTATCCCCAAGTATTCCTAATTGCACTCCTTTATTGCTACTTCTCCTTCCTATTCGCTTATTATGATTCTTGCTTGTCCTCTCTTGGTCAAATTCCTCTCTTTTTCTATTATTCCCCCCTGCCTATGGTTACATAGGTCCAGATTAATTGAGTTTCCATCTCCTACCATTTGGCATCCTTGGTTCTCCCATGCCTTCCATTTTCCCTTTTTCCATGCTTCTTCTAGAATTGGCCAAGTGTGAAAAAAATCTTTCAAATTCATTGAGGTGAAATGAATACTAATAGTTGGCCAGTGACGGGATGGAAAAGAAAAACCTAAAAAAAATTGTGGGAATGGTTGAAATGTTGTATTTACTCCAATGTACCTCATGATTGACCTCCAAATTTGACCTGGCCACTGAAACAAAGGCCTATGGGTAGAATTTGTGATGTAAAAGAGCTAAATAGATTGAAATATATATAGATTCCAATTATTATGTAGCAAGAAGAAATAATGGATTGATCATTGGTTTAACAGCTGGTTAATAATGGATTGATCATTGGTTTAACATTTAGTTTTTAATGGAATTTTTTACCCATGATATCAGTGCTTTTAATCGTAACCTTCATGTTATCAGCACAATGCTTGAACTTCTGCAAGGTGTTGAAACATTGCTTTGCCTCAGGGGTCGGATGCTGAATATCTTGAAAAGCCTCACGAATACTTACAGAGTCAAATTCCCAAACATTGTGTCTCGCCCACACTATGTAAAATGTAAAAACATATTGATGATAAATTAAAAAAGGTTCATCTTCATAATGAAGAAGGAAAAATTATTCTCTTATTTTAAAGAAATGATAAAGGTAAAGGTAAAGGTTGTAGGCAACATATGAGGCTAACCATTCATTATTTTTATTCTTTTTTTGAATATGTACGAGCACTAATTTTTTTAGTCCAAAAATGAACTTCCAAAATCAACCTATAGTTTCTTGAAAGGTGTAATGCTCTTAACCTTTAATTACACAAAATTCCACTTTACGTATTATTTTCAATGCATAAAATTGGGTATGTTGTTTACACTTCTACTTTTTTTGTTTTGTTTTTGTTTTTTGTTTTTTTTGTTTTGTTGCTGTTGTTGTTGTTGTTGTTTTTTTTGTTTTGTTTTTGTTTTGTTTTTCTTTTTTAGCTTAGATGGATTGTTTTTCTTTCTGAATGCAAGGGAATTGTTATATGAAATGAAATTATATTTTAACATCCACGAGACTAAAAATAGTCTATGGGACCATTAGTTCCTTGTTTTTTGTTTTTTGCAATTCAATCCTTTTCTTATTCAAATTGATGATGAACTGGCCCAACCTTCTAATAATCCCATTGCTGAAAAGACAATGCCAAGAAATTGATGCTAACATATTCCCATAAATTTCTCTAATGTCTTTGAACGCATCACATTCCAAAATGAAATGCTTTTCTGATTCTACTACCCCAGACATGCAAAATGTACACACCCATTCTTACGAAGCTTCTTTAGGACTTTTCCACCGTCCTGTTTCACACTGAAGTTCGTGCGAGTTGGTTCTTAATTGAGAAATAAGAAACTTTTCCCTCCACGGAATGTTAGATCCAATGTACTCTTTTTGCTAGAGATCACATGTAGGGTTGGATTCCTCAATGTAGTACTTCTTCTTTCTACCCAACTATTTTCCCCATACCTATTTACGAAACTTCTCCATAACAGAATTATTTAGCTCCTTGCTCTTTGTGGGATAGGCATTGAGGTAGATATTCAATTTTTGCATCCATGTGTAGTTTTGTCTCATCCATATTTTCTTTCTTTCACTTATGCCTTCTTTGAAGATAACACCAGCATAGATACATCTTAACTCCAGATCTATCAAGCGCTAAGAGGGATCAAATCTCTTGAGGTACAAACCTCTTTTTTGAGTGAAAAACTTGAGAAAAGGTTTGCACCTCAAGATATTTGATCCCTCTCGGCGCTTGATAGATCCAGAGTCAAGATGGATCTAGGTTGGTTTCAGTCATGTATGGCCAAAGAAAATCTAACGAACATATGATTAATTTTATCAATAATATGTAAATTCATCTAATATTAATATAATCATTTTAAATATGATAAACATGTCTCAGATTAATCTGGTCATTTTAATTTTAAAATTTCTTAGTTACCTCAGTTTATTGAGATGATAAATATTGTTAATAACTTTAACGATGAAAAATTATGAAATAAAAATTTTGAATGTAAAGTGACAATGTAATAGTGTTGAATGATCGAAAATGTGAAGAATAAGAATACCGTGAATTACAAATAGTTTTCATTGTGATTAATCTCAAACTATTTTATTCTATTATTCTTATTGTCACCCTTGTTACTTTTGTCATCTTTTCATATTGATTGTCATATTTTCATATCGATTATATGAAAAAGACAGGTTAAATTGTAAACCATTTAAATATTTAGCTCAAGTTATTGTAGTAAACATCATACCTTATCTCTCTTTCTCTCCAATATTAATAATTTGAATTACTATAACACAAAAATCAATGTACATTGTCAATAATTTTTTGTGCTTACACTGATTTAAATGCACAATGTTAATCCAAACACTTTAAAATTAATGTGTTATCATACATCCAATTACATCAAATCAGAAATCAACATCTACACTGAAATCAATGCATCTAATGCAAACAATCAAATAAGGTTAGAAAACAACATTTACACTAAAATCAATGCATCTAATGCAATCAATCAAGTAGGATTAAAAATCAAAATTTACACTCAAATCAATGCATCTAATGTAAATAAGTAAATAGGATTATAAACCAACATCTACACTAAAATTAACGCATCTAGTGCAAGTAAGCAAATAGGATTATAAACCAACATCTACACTGAAATCAATGCATCTAGTGCAAGCAATCAAATAGAATTAGAAATCACCATCTACACTGAAATCAATGCATTTAGTTTAAGAAATCAGATAGGATTATAAATCATCTACATTGAAACCAGTCCATCTAGTACAAGCAATAAAATATTATTAGAAATCAACATTTACATTAAAATCAATGTATCTAGTGCAAGAAATAAAATAGGATTAGAAATCACCATCTACACTGAAATCAATGCATTTAGTGCAAGCAATCAAATAGGCTTAGAAATAATTTATATTTAAATCAATGCATCTAGTGAAAGCAATCAAATATCATTAGAAATCAACATCCACACTAAAATCAATGCATCCAGTGCAAGCAATCACATAATATTATAAATCACCATCTACACTGAAATCAATGCATCTAGTGCAAGAAATAGTCTTCCCTCTCTCCCCCCTCCATCTATATCTATATCTTCCTCCATCTCTCCTTCTTTGTCTCTCTATCTCAACCCCCCAAACACACATGCTCTCTCACTCCATATCTATCAATCTCTTTGTCCCGCCCTCCCTCTCTCCATCTCTCTTCTTCCCTCTCTTCACTTTCCATCTATATCTCTATCTCCCTT
>APFE031698658.1:2242-19331 GCA_000404065.3 Pinus taeda | reverse complement strand
GTGTTTATACATAATAATAATTAGATTGATTTTTAAATAGGGCCGACATTAGATTAAAAATGTTAAATGTTAAATATTATGTTTATATTTACGTTTATGTTTACGTTTACATGTTTAAGTTTTTACTTGAGATCTACCTCCATACTTGGTTGTAGAGTGCCTCTCGGCGCAATTAGGCCATCTACCTACTCCCATTTGCTCAATTCCTTTTAGATATCTTATGAGTTGTACCATAGCAATTGCTTCGATGGGAGTTGCTCCTATTTTATTCAACATTATCTCATAAGGTACCAAACTTTTTATTTTGAACTTGCTCATGACCAAGCATTTTTGTATTTTCTCAGTTTGTTTCCATTTTGAGACAGGGGTGTTGCTAGCCCACAATTCATACCCATATAGCATCACTAGACAAACTAGGAGTCCAAAAAGCACTTTAATCGTTTTCTAATCCAATAACTCTGCCTCTCTACATCTGTTTTGAAGAGCATATAATGTTTTTCACCCTCCTAAAATTCTCTTCTTTCTGAAGTCCTCCCAATTAAGTTTGTTTTTTAAATCAATCCCAAGGAACTTGTACTCATTTAATTCTTCAAGAGTGTTTACTTCAAAGAAGAACGTATGCTCGATCTACTTACTTTTATTAGAGAAAATCATTATTTTGGTCTTGCTAGTATTGACTTGCATCCCCACTAATCTACTACAAAAATTCTCAAGGGCATATAGGTGCATCTGCAATCCATGGGCCAATTTAGAAATCAATACAAGATCATCAACATATAAAAGAAGCTTTATCACAAACTCCCCTAGTTGAACACCATCTTCACCTTGCAGATTTAGACCCTCTTCTAGTTTGTCAATATATAAACAAAAAAGAGTGGGATAGAGGGAAACCTTGCTTGACTCCAATGTCACTTCTAAAGCTTTATGAAATACCCGCTGAGGTTCTAATTTTGAATTTCACCTCTTCATAAATTCTATGGACAAAGACTCTATAATGAAAAGGAATTTCAAGTTCTTCCATTATATGCCACAACTTATCTCTAGGGACTATGTCAAATGCCTTTTTGAAGTCAACAAAGCAGCAAAATACTTCTTCTTTATCCCCCCAAACATTTTCAATAATGTTTCTCAACATGATACCATGATCCACTATAGAATGCTTCGACTTAAAACCCTTTTGTCCTTTTTCCCTCTTTTCTTTTACTTCCGCCCACTCATTGATTTTATTTTCTACCATGCTACCAAAAATATTTGCAAACAAAGGATTGACCATAATGGTTCTATAATTGGAAGGATTATTAATGTCTCCACTTTTAAAAAGGGGTATTGCTAGGCTAGTTGTCCAGTCTCTTGGGAATCCTTGTTGAATTAACATCTAATATATTTTTTTGTGGTTCACTTTATTGTAATTTCAATAAAATAATTAATATTAATATATATATATATAATATATATAATATATAATATATATTTTTTTTTATAAAGAAATAATATAAAGCATATATAATATATATATTTATATATATATATATATAAATAATATAATGAGAAACATATTATAGTTGGGTTAATTTATCATTGATGGTTTATTGTTATGTGAGTACTCTTAGATAATTAAAAAATTTAAAATTTATGTTTATTGAAGATGAAGAAAACACTTGCGAAAAAAAATAATCAATTTAATGAAAAAGATATATATA
The DNA here is from genome assembly GCA_000404065.3 of Pinus taeda. NCBI lineage: Eukaryota > Viridiplantae > Streptophyta > Pinopsida > Pinales > Pinaceae > Pinus > Pinus taeda. Next base: position 17,631 of record APFE031698658.1, on the reverse strand, counting down.
TATATATATATAATATATATAGTAAATATAAATGAAAGCATTCTACTATAAATCAACCCACAATAAATATTTTTTAAATGTAGTTTTAATAAAATTTATTTGATAAACTCTACAAAAATTTAATGACAATTGTAACATGTTATAAATTAATACATAAAATATATATTACATTTATTATATAATTATTTATTTTTAATAGTATATTAATTATGAATTATATTTCCCTTATCGAGGGAAGAAAATGGAAAATGATGAAATGTAGTCCTACCAAGATTACATTTTTTTTTATGAATTAATATTTATAATATTTTAAGTTATTTAAGTACAAAAGACAAGTGCATTAGTTGTTCAATGAGAATGACTTTTTCTTGAAAAACTTATTCTTATTTATAGTCACATCAATACAATTTTTTTATTAATTTTATTTTGGTACAACTTTTCAATTGAATTTAAACATGGTTACATGGATTGTGGTGCAAAAAGTGAATTGCAAATTCATAAATATTATTTTATTGGTTTAGCTACTATTTTATTGTTTCCTTAGGAGGCCCATTTTAGACCTCAAAATTCCCCTAATGCACCGAAGAAGTGCACGAATCTGAAAAGAAGAAATCCAAGAAAAAGGAGGTAAAAGATCTCTACTATGATTGAGATAGTCTTCCACACCTAGTTCTTTTCAAGTTTCTGTTTTTCAAGTTTTCTGTTGTAAGATATGGCTAGCATGAGTCACTAAGGAGCATGATAGGATGCATCATGGCATCATCGAAGCATATGATTGAAATCAATAGCTTATGACATCATCAAGAAGCATGAAAGATCGCTAAAATAGAAGTCTATGGTTGTCACCTATAGAAGGATGTAGCTCTTGGTAACCTCATTAAAAGCATAAGTAGTACTTATGGGAAAAATAAATGCATCTAGTATCATCATACATCATTCAAAAGGGAGCATTTTTAGAATGAGGATAATCAAGATCCTTTGTTGGAATCTTCATCCGAAGATTCACCCACTAGAAGAGGCAAGTGTCTAGAATTCATGGGATGATGGTATGATGTCAAAAGAAGTGAAGCAGGTCAAGGGATTGAAGTTCTTTCAATCAAGGAAGCTTACTAAGGTAGTCTAGATGACAAAAAGAAATAGATGAGGTATGTGTGCTTGTACTTGATAAAATAGAGTCATGTCATATAGTTGCAGATAGCATGAATAAATTCTCCACCTCATGAGTATGATCAAAAGAAAGGATCTCCTCCTTTGAAAGGATGCATAAAGGCATGGTTCACGCATTTACTAGATGAAATAAACATAATATGTCCTCATATGAAATATGAGGTGGTTAACAAAGTTGAAGGAACTATGATTGGAAGTTTCTAGGAGGAAATGTGTGAATAAAGAAACGAAGAGATAATGAAAAATGCAAATATGGAGATGACAATCAACATCCAAGGACTATAAGATTTGACTATGATATCTCCATGGGAAATATATGAAGATCTTGATAAAGTCAAAAAAAGAAAGAGATCCTTGACATTGTATATCTTTTATGAGATGTGTCAATATATATGCAGGATGTTGATGCAAACAAGGAGATGTCATGATGAAAGACATCACAAAGGTATTTTTGATTTAATGTTCATTTTCTATTTTTGAATAATATCTAGATGGGCTAATACAGGGCTACCAAAGGAAGAGTTGTAGATTTCATCTACAACTAACACTCAAGTGATGAAAGATCCTGTAGGAAACATGATGCAAAGAAGTAGCAAGTCGTGAAGGAAAAGGCCAGATATGGACTAATGGATCACTTTCCAATGAAACAAAGGATTACATGACTAACATGATTCATGAATTAAAGTGATGGATGGTTGATTCCCTACAAAGGTCCCAAAAATATGAAGACTCTTGAATAAAGAAAAAGAAGTTCATGACATCGAAAGGGGGATCCTTTCAAGCAATTGGTTGTCCCATGATCTCCACCTAAAGAGATATTGGAAGCAAGTTCCTAGTCAAGAGGGAGCTTGGGTACATTCCTTTTATGGAATGGGTTGGTCATCCTTGGCTAAGAGGGACTAATAGATATGGCTCTCTACTTCACATGTCATGCACTAGACCAGGACTAACAGCCATAAGTCTTAGTGCATGCCATGAGGAGAGATAGACACATCATTCTTGTCATCACCTCGGAATATAGAATGGAGGATTGGGTAAACATATGGAATCTGATACTCTTTTAGGATGTGGTAGGGTATACAAGATAAGAGTAGTCGTAAAGGACTGGCACTCGTTGACAACTGGAAATCCAAGATAAGTATAGTCCTGATGGAACATACTCTAATAGAACCCGAGTGGGGTATGTTCGGAGAGAGACAATGATGAGGGTGTCTATAAATCATTGGTCTCACCAACATTGTGCTTTGATATTGTGGAGAGATAGATATGTTAGTCAATGACTTTCTATGTGACAACGTTGGATGATATGATGATATACAGATGGGTTATCAATCCAAGTCTTCTTATGAGAATTCTTCAGATTGAGAATGTCCAAGTACCTTGTATGAATTATGAATACCTCCTTGGAGTGTTTAAATATGTAACTAGGTTCAGTATTCATAATGATATATGTAATAATGATTTTACATAATTAATGTAAAGAAGAGAAATAAAATTATTGTGTAATTCTTGAGTCATGGGTTTCATGCTCAAGGAATTGTGTTTTATAAATGAAGCTCCCATTGTGAGCTACTAGGTTTGGTCATCAATTCATAAAGTATATTGAGTCAATATCATGTATTGAAAGCCCATGTGGGCATGTTACATATTGTAAAAAGAGATTTGGTTTGAGTCATTAACCCTTCAAGGCCTTGTCACGAGCACTCCTTCATGTCGTCCTCCAAAAAGGAATAAAGATGATTCTAGAATAACATGCTAGCCTAGTTATAAGGTCAAGCCGGCCTATTTTGCATGGAAAAACCACTATATATAGAAGAACTCGACATCACTTGAAGGGACAATTCGTTCAAGCATTTGAAATAGATAAAGAAGTGTGACAAACACTAGAGAAAGGGCTCATCATCAAGTGAATAAAGGAGGAATAGAAAGAGAAGTAATTTGGCATTATTTTGGGTTATTCTCCTCACACATGTGATAGAATCCAAGGTTTCTACAATAGTATCATATCAATCCTTGAAGGAGTTGTTAGCGCTCAAATCTACCTTAGGCTGAAATAAGGTAAAACTCGAGGCTACATCAAACCACGCTCAACCTCGTAGCTAGCCCTACGAGGACAGGAGAGGGCTCTCTCCGGGTCAATCTCGGCAAAAGATAATCAACGAGGCTCGAGATGACTGAATTAATGACTAATTTTAGGCTAGGTATTAAGTACAAAGAGTTTAGAATTGATTTTTGAAGGTTTTGTTGAATTCAAGGGAAAGGCAAATTTGGGTGCGGGGATGAGGCACAGTTTTTGCAGAGGTCTACTTGGGGCAAGATAGGCGATTTTTTTGATGCCTTAAAGCAAGTGATATGGATAGATCAGACTGGTGAGGAGTTAAGGAGAACAAGGAAGTCTCAAGGATTCTCCTTAAACTGAAGAAAACATAGAAAATTAAACAAATTTAAAGGCAGAGCATAGCAAGTTTATGGATTCTACCTTAACACTTCATTTGTTTGATTACAAAAGATTAAATAAGGAAAGTGGTACACATACACAACTTACAAGTACTAAGAGAAACACACCATCAACACAGAAAGCCACATGGATCCCAAATAGTGTTGCAAAACCCTGGTCTTTCCTTTGCCAAAATGCAGATAAGATATGTACAGTATAGTCTCAAGCTATTCCCAAGAGTCCAACCTCTGCTACTGAATGAAAACTTACATATATAGACCAAGCTATCCTCATTCCCTAACCTCTAGGGGTCGAGCTCCTCCTTCTAGGAACAGTTTGAACAAATTCTAAACATGGAGCAAGAATCTAGATGACCAAACAACCTGCCTCTAAAAAGAAGGAAATTGATTCATTACATTGATTTCTTGCTAATTTGTAAATGAATCATCTAGAAGAAGGTAGATAAGTGCCATGTTACATTACATACATCAAATTACATCATGTTGGGTGAAAAATTACATCAAAGAGTGAAACTGGTGGAAACTAGCCGAATTCCTGAGCTGAAGGTGAAAATGTGGGCCAAAAACTGTATGCGTAGCGCCCCTTTGATCCTATTTTTGGGGCACTTCCCGACATCCAAATTGAGCTCATGATAGCTCATTGGAAAGTCCTGGATGTCTAATTTCCAACCCAAGTGGAATTTTCCAATTTGGAGCTCATTTTCCCCCTCAAAACTGAATTCAGCCAAAGGTACTTCCTGTAGTTGGAAAAGGTGGCAGCAAGGTGGTTTTCATGATGTTTTTGGACATTTTGACCATCCAGAACTTGATGAAATGCCTTGGAAGTGGCTGAACAAGTGTATTTTTTCATGACAAATCCAAAACTACAAGCCATTTGTCAATTGGACCTCCCAATCTTCAAGGTAGCGCGCTGCGCGCTACGCGTAGAACCCAAAAACCTGTTTCTCAAGCCAAAATTTTTGAAATGACAAAATTTTCTCGAAATGTGCCCAAAATTGGAGTGAAGATCCTCCATCATGTATCATGCTCAACTAGTGAAGCCTCGGCCAAAACTCGAAGCGGATCAGGCCTTTTGTGTCATTTTTGTGCTTTGCTCAAACGCCTTTTGAGGACCTTGATTCTCGCTTTGCAAACATGCATGCGAGCCCAATAGTGAGCCTTCATGTGACGAAGCATGTTCTTGTCCCTATTAGCCTTCGCCAACAACTTCTTCAAATGAGTGTTGACCCTCTCGAGCCAAGTCTCCCGGTCAGCTTCTACCTCCTACTCATAAACTGAATCTGTGTCTGACATGGCTTTGGTATCAAGATGTCTGTGATATGTATAGTGATATAGGTGTGGTGGAGCCAAACTTCAATGCATATTCAAAACTTCTTCTATGTTTACCAAAGCATCATACAAACTAAGCCATAATGATAATTCTCTGTTTTCAATGAATTGGCACAAATGGTCACTGCTTGACAAATGAACAAAATATAATGTGTGCCCTTTGAAATGTTGACTAGGGTTTACAAATGAGCATGGAGCTGATTTTCATCAATAGAGGATGAGAAATATTCACTAAACCACCCACATGTCTTTAAAAACCCTAAGGAATGATTTTGGTATGTGCATAGGGTTTCACTTTTCTACACCCAACACATCAACTCCTCTCTTCAAACGCACTATAAACAATATCAAATTGATTGAATTAGTCAAAGAACACCTACTTGCAGCTTTGGAGGTGATTAGACACGATCTGGGTGCATAAATTTGATGCTGGAATGAGTGCGTAGTGCCCAAACAGAATGCGTAGCACACACCTGTATGCGTAGCGCCTTTGTTATTTTACATTGGCCAGTGAGGCCCAATGCGTAGCGCATTGCCCAGTGCGTAGCGCACACCTAGCTACATAGTGCATTTTGCAGGAGGCTTTTGGAGGCCTTCCCGATGTTGAAATTGGGCGCAGGATAGCTCGTTGGAAAGGTATTTGAGTCTAATTTCCAAACCAACTATAATGTTTCAATTTAGAGTTCATTTTCCTCTTCAAAAATCAAATCTCCAAAGACTAGTCAAAATGTGCCAAATGAGGCTGCCTCAAGGAAGAGTGCTGTTGCAGTCAACTTTTGAATGCCTTCCTCAACTCAAAATTGAGCTCATGATAGCTCGTTGAAAATATATTTGTGTCTAGGTATCATTTTACTCATCAAGAAATTGATTTGGCCAATCAAGCTAGGAGAAATCTTGATTTTCCCAAGGTCGCTTCAGAGGTGCATTCAATTCTCCTGAGGAAACGGTATTTTTGACATTTCTCTAAAACCATGATACCTGTGTAAAAAGTGAGGGAGGTTGTTCGTATTTGGCATGTTTTGGACAAAAACCTCTCTCATTTTTCCAAAATTCATCTTTTATTGCTTTGAAACATCTTTTGAGTGAAACTTATCCCGATGTGTGAAACAAGGGATTTTGTTGAAATGAAGTGAAATGAAGGGGATAAGGGGCTTCTAAATTCTTGAAGAAATTTTGGGAAGTAGGGAGGGATGTTAAAAAGTAGGGGAAAGTGGAATCTCAGAGATCAAGTGAGGGGAAGGGGTCCAAAAGGGAAAAACACAGGCCCAACCTAGAAAATTGCCAGGTTGTAGCAAGAAAATAGGGTTTGTGCAAAAATGAGGAATTTGGGGAATCTTAGTGATGGGAAGTGTTTAATAAGGTACATGAAGGATAGGGGAAGGTGTATGAACATCTGGATACAAGTTTTGCTGATGATTTGGCCATCAAAGAGAAATTGCCTCCAAAACCCTAGGAGAGGGAAATGGACCTTACCAAGGCACAACTGAAGCATGGATAAGTTGTAAAATGACCCAATGGAACTTAACATGATGATAAAAACCATATGAATGATGATAGAATCGGCTGAATAGTGACATAGAATGACATTTGGGCAACTTTGAAAAGAGTGAAAGCAAACCCTAGACCTAATGCCTAGTGACCAAATTTTGCTTGAAGACTCACTGAAATGACAAAATTTGACCTTGACACTCTGAGACCACTTTGTAAGAGCATATTTGATCACTGGAGGAAGGTTGGAAAGGCTGAAACTAACAGTAGTCATCAAGAAGATCACCAATCCAACTCCTTTGCTAGTCGAGATCACCAAGATAAGACTTCAAGTAAAGCGAAGAAGGAAAGCATCTAAAAACTTCATCAAACTGCTCACACGTATAGAATTATAGAGGTATAGATAGGTCAATATTTGCAGGTCTGTGGAAGAAGAACAAAATTTCAAAATAGCCGAAATTAGCAGTGCTAGAAATCATTTTGACCAATGTTGACTTAGACAAGAAGAAGGAGCAGTGAAGAAGGTTCTTGTGACTTGGTTTGGAGAGGTTGATATGTCAAGGGTTTTGGTCTTGGTATTAGCCACTTGAAGTTTTTATAGGAAGAACAATTCATTTGGGTTTTTCTCTCAAGTTAGAAACGTTTTGTCCTTGTTTGATTGTCTACATCCTGTGTCTCTTGTCTCATTATTGTTTATGGTTTGGTATCTGTTTGATGAATAAGAACACTATAATAATCTAATTCAAAGAAGAGCCTAATCTAAATAAGTAAAACGTATTCACAAGAAGTTATCGTTGCTAGAGAAATCACCTTTTGTTTATGCCCTAGATTTCTCAACACAACCAACGACCGAATTAATTTCCACTGAGTTTGTTGTGTAAGGAATTGTTATGTTAATGCTTACAATTTTTTTTTTCAAAATAATGACTATTGATATTTCACAAAAAATCATTGTGTCTTAAACCATATAAAATTTGTTACAAAATTCAAAATGATGATGCCTTAGATAAGAATAAAATTTCAACAGGTCCAGAAAACTATTATGCATTCAAATCCAAGTCCATTTTCTTACAAACTAATGGGTATATTGTCTTACAAACTTTCCTAATTGAAATATAATTTCGTAAAAATGGATTATTAAGGGGCATTGAAATACCCAATAACGAATTACCTAATGATTCCACCTAGGTTGTTGATCTAGTGTCTTCATAAGAGTAACTTATATAGAAATTATGATGTATATTTGCAACTGCTCATGAAGTTTTAATCAAAATCACAAGACACAAACCTACTCTACTGCTCTGTGGAAAGTAATTCATAATTTAGAATAAAAATCTCAGACATGTAATAAGAAATCATACACATGCAACACATATTTTTCCCGAGAAAAAAAAACTACTAAAAACCCCAATGCATGCTTGCATTAAATCAGAAGAATAGAGATGTACTACAATTGCTTTGCTCCACTGAGCACAACGTGCAAGTGCATAACCTATCTCTCTGCTCAATGAGAAGCTTTGACCCAGACATAGTAAAATTTTACCTCTACTTGAGCTCCAATTTCCTTGCGTTGTTCCTTGAGAAATTAGGACCATATTATTTAGGAAATTACTCAAATTGATTGTGCAATTCCTTTAGGCTAATCCTCTTACTGCAACTCAACATTAGTCTACAACTAATTTTACACTGCCTTAGAATCTCCATCAAGCTTAGAGAACTTGAATTATCTGCTTGCACTAGCTATTTTTGATTGATTCGCCAGTTAATTGGATCATCACTAAGTTTGATTGAAGTCTCACTACTTAACTGACCTTCAACTAGTTCCTCCAAAATTTGGAACTAGTTTAACTGAAAACAACCTGAAATAGCTTACCTTGATTGCCACAAATTAGCAATCACACATGCTGAATTAAACTCTAACTCCTTCAACTCAAATTTACAAAGTAAATTGGGTGACACAAACCATGTCACACAAGTTAACATCATCCAAGTTGTCTACTAATGTGGAAATTTGAATTTTCTCAATTTAAACAAGGAAAAATCAAATTGAGAATTTCTTGTTGCATTTTTCAACACTCCCTCTCAACAAGAAAGGGATTATCAACCACCCATATCCTTCACCTGTGGAACTTGAACTTCCCTCTTGATAAGGCCTTTATCAAAATGTCAGCATCTTGTTCCTATGTTGGAATGTACTGCAACAACATTATTCGCTATGCCAAATATCTATATGCTTGGATCAATCATGAAAAACGAGATTCTAAGAGAGATTGATGCAAATATGATTATCATAGTAGATCATAGTTGGATCCATCATCTTACCATATAATCCAACAAGCATCTTTCTCATCCATATCGCCTCACATGTTGCATGACTTGCAGCCATGTATTATGCTTCCGTCGAGTTGAGCACTACAGATCTTTGCTTCCTATTGTACTAGGATACAATTGCAGACCCAACAATAAAAATTCCCCCTGATGTACTCTTCCAGTCATATTCACTCCCCGCCCAATCTGTATTTGTGAAGCCACACAACTTCACTCCCTTTTTTCATTTGTGTCATAGTCCAAACTGGGTAGTGCCTCTGAGGTACCGTAGAACATGCTTAGCTTACTTCCAAAATAATTCGGTTGGCCTAACCATAACTTGGCTTAGTTGGTTGACTGCATAGCGCATATATGGTCATGTGTTCACAAGATACATTATTGAACCCACTAGTTACCAATAAATGGTAGTATCCACTTCTTCACCTGAAGTGGAATCCCCCTTCCTCCAGTTAGTTGCTAGAGGTGTCTTCATGGGTTTGGAACTATCCATGTGGAACCTTTGTAGTATCTCATTTGCATACTTTCCTTGAGAGAAAAATAGTTTCCCATTGCCTTGCCATACTTACAACCCAAGGAAGTAGTGAATGAGACCCATGTATTTGATTTCAAACTCCCTTGCAAGGTCCTCCTTGTAAGATATGATCAACTACTCATCAGTAGTAAAAATCAAACCATCAACATGTACGACAATAATGAGAAATTTTCCTTCTACCAAGATATGATAGAGGTTTTCATCCGCCTCAATTTTGGTGAATCCCAAACCGGTGAGATAGCTATCGATCCTGGTGTACCAAGCACGAGGTGCTTGTTTGAGACTACATAATGCTCGCTTGAGTCTACACACATGAGACTCTCAATAAAATGTATCAAAGCCTATTTTTTCTCGATGTACACCTCCCCCTCAATAACTCCATGGAGGAATGTTGTTTTTACATCCATCTGGTAGATATTCCACCCCATCTGTAAAGCCAAAGCAAGAATTGATCTAATGGATGAGTACCTTGCTACAAGAGAAAATGTCTCCTCCTAGCCAATCCCCTCAACTTGAGAGTACCCATTGGCCAAAAATCTGTCCTTATACTTCTCTATGCTTCTATATGTTGCATGTTTCACCTTGAAGATCCATCTTGAACCCAGAACTGACTTATCTGTTGGTAATAGGACCACTTCCCAAACACTATTCTTTATAATGGATTTGTATTCCTCCACCATTGCATCAACACATACAGTTTTCTCTACTACTTCCTCGAAGGAGGATGGCTTATTTTCTACAAGATGAGTCATTAGATCCATGTAGCTAGTGTACCGATCAGGTGACCTTCTTTGTCTACACTAATTTGAAGGAGCACCCACATTCTCCCTCACATCCTACACAAGTCTGTCAGCATCCCTGGTTCTTTTTTTTTCCTTCTCTGGATGGTTCTTCTTGATTGGTTTTCTCCAATATCTGCTCCTCAATTTGTGGTTTCTCCATAACTTCTTGAGGTTCCTTCTTTAGAGCTAAAAATCTCCTCTTATGGTGGGATCTAAATCTCCCTCTCAAGAGAGCACCGCATCACTTTCTCCTCATCAAATTTTACATCCCTTCACACAACTTTCATTATGAGGGATTGCAAGTACACACGATAGTTGTGTGTATTTTTCTGTGTAACCCATAAATAACCCAAATTATGTTGTTGCCTCTAGCATCTTCCTTGATTCGTTGGAGACATAGTAGTAAACTGAGGCTCCAAAAATCCTGAAGTGTGACACATCCATCTTCTTCCCCGAGAAATCCTTCTCTAGTGTAATCATGCCAAGAATCCAATGAGGACTCTGGTTTTGCAAATAGACTGTTGTGTTCCATGCCCCAGCCCACAAATGTACAGGTAGGCCTTACTCATCCAACATCACCCTCATTTCTCCCACAATGCTATTGTTCTTTCTCTCAGCCACCCCATTATATTGTGGATTGTGGGGTGTTGTCAACTCTCGTCGAATGCCTTCTTTTTCATAGAAATTTTTGAATTCATTCGACACATACTCACCTCCATTATCGCTCCTTAGAGCTTTCACCTTCTTTCTTGTTTCTTTCTCAACCAATGCCTTGAATTCTACAAGCTTGGAGAATGTCTCGTCTTTCTTATGCATGAAGAAGATTTAGCACTTTAGTGAGAATTCATCAATAAAAATGACAAGATATTTGTGTCTAGCAGTGGAGCCTATTGATAAAGGTCCACATACATAAAACTGGATTCTTTCAAGGATTGCATGTGTTTTTTGTCTTCATCATGGATTGTGGATTTTGTGTACTTCCCCAAGGTACATCCTACTGCTCAAGTGCTCCTTTGGGGAGGCCTATGTTTATATGTTGCATTATGTTATTTGTTGCATAATATTCAGGGCGTCATGATGCAAATGGCCAAGTATTATGTAACAAAGTTCACCAATGTTACAACTTTGCACCTTCTTCGCCTTTGTGCTTAATGCAACATAGTCTTCCACATCTAGCTTATACAGGTTCTTCACACGTACTCTGATCTGCTTCACCTACCCCATGGCTATGTGTCTTAGGAATTCTTTTCCTTTGCTGAAGATCACATCATAGCCACAATATTCCAAAACTACAACAAATATGATTTTTTTCTTTAGGCCCAAACGAACATGACATCCTTGAGCCTAAGAGGGGAGCTTGAACCCCTTTGAAAGGTGAATGTACTAATCTCAATCATGTTATACCTTCTGGCATCCCCCATCTCGATGTGTATATGCAAATATTTTTCTTCCATGTCACTGAAAAATTCTCTACACCATGTTATGTGGAATTATACACCTGAGTCCAAGTACCACACGCTCCCCATCATTGTGCTGGCCATGCATGTAATGAGGGTAAAGTCAAGCTCGAAGTGTGAAACCAAGGCTTCACCTGCCACTCCTCCTGAGTTATTCTTGCTTGCCTTCTTGTATGGACACTTCATGTCATAGTTCTTGAATTCATGACAATGGAAGCATTTAATTTTGGAAAAACATAACTTCTTGCCTCCTTGACTGTATTCTGGTTTGGATTGAGATTTCTTCCCTTTTCCCTTATTTTCCTTTCCATCCAAAGCAATTTTTTCTTCATCCTCGCCCTTGGATGAAGTCCCATCTCTAGTATTCTGCCTTATTTCCTCTTGTACCAAATCATACCATAAGTGTTCCTAATTTGGTAGTTTCTCCCTCCCATTCACCAAATCTTAATAGCTATGCCAACTCTTGGGAAGGCCCAGAAGGGCTAGTGTTACCAAGTCTTCTTCAGGGACATTAACATCGACCCCTCCAAGTTCATCATGGCATTGTCTAAACTTGCTCAAATACTGTAAAATCATGTCATTCTTCTGCATATTAATACTTTGAAGTCTATCCTTGAGTGAAAACTTCTTGTGGTCACTATTATTCTTGAACAATTATTTCAGTGCTTTCCACATTGTGAACGAAGTTTCTTTTCCGTGTAGATTTGGGACAATGTGATCCTGCACTACCTCCAATATTATTCTCCTCATCTTGGCTAAATATTTCTTCCATTGAGCAAGGTTCCAGGCATCAGATGCTTGTGGTTTTGCAATATATGACTTGATGTATTCTAGTAATCCATTGTCATCCAATATTTCCTCCATGCGATCCTTCCATGCAACACAATTAGAGGTGACTTCCAAGGCATACTCTAGCCTTAGTCCATTGAGGGCCCTCTTCTCAGCTCTGAAGAAATCCTGTTGCACTGGGCTCCAAATTCAAGCCTCCTGAGAAACAACTTCAAAACTTTTTCTCTAATGTGAATCCTGCTCTAATACCATGTAAAAATTACGATATAGATTTTCAACTTCTCATGAAGTTTTAATCAAAATCACAAGACACAAACCTACTCTATTGTTATGCAGAAAGTAATTCACAGTTTAGAATAAAAATATCATACATGCAATAATAAATAACACATGCAACAAGTATTCTTCCTAGGGAAATAAAACTTCTAAAAACCCCAATGCCTGCTTGCATTAAATCAGAAGACTAGAGATATATTACAATTTCTTTGCTCAATTGAGCACAACCTACAAGTGCATAACCTATCTCTCTGCTCATTGAGAAGCTCTAACCTAGACTTAGTCAAATTTTTCCTATGCTTGAGCTCCTATTTCAATGTGTTGTTCCTTAAGAAATTAGGCCCCTATTATTTAGTAAATTCCTCAAATTGATTGTGCAATTCCTTTAGGTTTATCCTCTGACTGCATGAAACACTTGTACACTCAAGACTAGTCTACAGTTGATGCTACACTACCTTGGAATCTCCACAAAGTCTGGGGAACTCAAATTCTCTACATGCACTAGCTAATTTGCATTGATTGATCAGTTAATTAGATTATCACTGAGTTTGATTGAAGTCCCACTGCTTACTGACCTTCCATTATTTCCTTCAAAAGTTGGAACTAGTTTAACTGAAAACAACCTGAGATAATTTAACTTGATTGCTACAAATTAACAAGCACACATGCTGAAGAGAACTCTAACTCCTCCAACTCAAATTTACTGAGTAAATTGGGTGACACAAGCCATGTCACACAAGTTGACATCATCCAAGTTACATGTTGATGTGGAAATTCGAATTTTCTCAATTTAATCAAGGAAAAATCAAATTGAGAATTTCTTGTTGCACTTTTCAACAACTTAAGTGTTCATGATGGAAACTTTGAATGGAACATCATATTATTAGTTTAAATTAAATTTTCTTTGTTTAATTTATTAAAATTTTTAGGTTAATAGGGATAAGCACAAAAAACATGGTGGTAGAGGTGACGGGAATGATTATAGTAATCATGCTTTGTGAAAATGTCATGACATTCATAATTAGATAATATGTAGTTTACATTATCCAAACTTATAAAGGAATGAAAATGAATATATAATATAATATATATATATATATATATATATATATATATATATATATATATATATATATATATATATCAAAAATAGATAGATGCAATCAAACTTGACTTCTATTAATAAATGGAAAGTTCTAAAACTCTAAAAATGCATAAAGAAAACAAATTAGCTCAAGTGGTGGTAGCTTATCTATGAGAAGAGATGTGATGGTTATGCACCTTTGCCAGCGTGAGTTATAATGAGGCTAAAATCCTTTTGAACATCAAAAGCAATTAGGAAACCGTAAATATCCAAAAACCTAAACCTAGGAGATGAAACACCAAAAGTCTTGTGGTCCCCACTATGGTTAGTTGGCACATCAACTTCCCAAGGCCATAACTTTTTCATATAATATTTGTTTGGCATGCTTAATATCCCATTGGAAAGGTCTAGGCAAGAATTGCACATTTCGATTGATTCAAGCCTTCTTGTGGCTACATCTTGGGTCCCTACCATCTAAAAAAACATCATTTGGGACCTCAAAAAGACCTTGAAAGTTTATGACCCAAAAAAATTTAGAAAAACTGCCAATATGGAGAATTGTGCTTTGAGCCAGTGGAGTAGGTGGCCACCGCTATCCACTTGGAACATTACAAGCACATCATAGAGCCTTATTTCTTTTGCATAGAGATTGGTATGTGCATGACCATGGGGAACACAATGTAGTAATATTTTTTCGTGCAAAAATAAAATACGAATAAAGTGTTAAATTAACCTTGGTGGAGAACTGTTAAAAGTGACCCAAGACTACATATATATAAGGTTGGATTTCAATGAAAAATTGAGTTGGATTTTAAGGAAAAGACTCAAGGGCGCTGAAAATATTTCTTTCTATTTGAAAATAGATGTAGGTTAGCAAAGATATGAGATTAATAGATGTGGCATTCCTTCTTCTGAACTCTCATACAATAAGGCTCATTAATTGTTGTGAAGTTTTGGGTTCAAGCTTATTGAAAGAAGGGAGTAAAAGAAATATTCTTTCAGAAAAATCTAACATAAAAATAAACACCTACAATAAACCCATAATTTTATAATATTTTGTATAAACCAATACAACATGATTTCCTTATCATTTTCATTTGTTTCACTATTATATTATTTATTTGTTTAAAATAACATAAGCTCAATACAAGGTCAATGGAGGCATCTGGTTGGTAAAGTCAGACTCATAATGATGGTCAGGTCTTGTTCCCAAACCTGAGCAAGGGCGGTGACTAGTAGTTGGAAAGCTTAACCTGGGCCAAGCTCGCTCACCTTTTTAAAACCTCGAGAACTAGTTAAAATATATTTTAGAGGGATGAATTAAGCGGGACACACTCTGCTAGGGTTTTCCCATTTTCTTTGCACTGATCGTTGTCATGACAGTTTCAGGGGGGGCTCAGAGGCCCCCTCCTTTCTGGATGTAGTCTTGGGCAAATGAAAGAATCCTAAATCCTCATTCTTCATGAAACCATCTCACAAAAAGATAGATCAATGACTTCAAAAGCAACCTCTTCAAGGGGGCAACCTCCTTTACATTACAAAAATGAACAAGTCTTGTATGATACAAATGACAAGAGCTCATTTCTATATATACGAGTCTAAGGGGTCCCAATACAATCAGAGCCTACATAACAATAATATTGTAGGGGCACAACAATAACAATAGTGGGCTTCTATGGGGCATAATAATAACAACATGG
>APFE031698642.1:0-10546 GCA_000404065.3 Pinus taeda | reverse complement strand
CCTTGTTCTATTTGTTTACTGTTTGGTTCATCGCTTCAATAATGACTTGAGGACAAGTCAAAGCTTTAGTGGGGGAGAAGCATCAGCATTTTGTTTCCTTATCTCATCTCCTCATTTGTAAATCTTCAAAGAATTTGTTTCAGCACTTCAGTATTTCAATAAAGGTGTTGTTTTTGTTTTTGTTCTAATCAGAGGGACCTGTTCAAGCAATATGCAGTGGGACCTGTTCAGAAGACTATGTTACCAGTACCAATATTAGAGGGACCTGTTCAAAAAACATCAAAGGGACCTGTTAAAGACTGCTACATCAGGCTACTTCAACAAAGTTTCAACAGAGTTTCAAAGGTTGCTTATCATTAAGGATACATCAACACCAAATATCAAGGAAGCTGCACACACATAGTTTTTCAGATTTCAAAGAAGCTACACACATATTTCAAAGAAGCTGCACACAGATTTCAAAGAAGCTACACAAACACTCTTCAGATTTCAAAGGGACCTGTTATATCCAATTTCATCTCAAAAGGGACCTGTTATGGCCAGTGAAGATTAGTCATATCTAGACAATGAAGATCATTCCTACCTATGCATGCCATCTCAACTTTTGGTCAACCAAGAAGTGTAATGTATTGTTGTAATTTTTATTTTTAACATTTAAAATTCTTGAATTATTTTAGTGTTAAATATGATGATTATGATTGCTTATGATCAATTTCAAAAACACCCCTATACCCATCACCCTTGTAACATTCCTAACTAATCAACTCTACTATCATTTCCCAACACACTTTAGCATATTTCCATATTCCTCCTATGATTTTTAAATCTTTTCCTACACCACCCTTCAAACCTTGTCATTAATTCCTCATTCTTGAATCGGCCGTCAAACATTATCATCAATCCATCATCTTCCTAATCGTCCAAGTACCAACAAGTAATGGACAAGTGGTGAATCATTGGAGGGACAAGTGTTAAACGATTTCATTCATTTTTCAATCGGCCAAGTTATAAAACAATTGTTTGACCGAAGTCGACTCATGCAACATCTATCTATTATCATCACTCCAACACTCCTTATATTTATATGGCGTTCTCATGATTGTACCTATGCAAACCAGTACAACTCCTCTGCCTTTATGATGTGAATGCGCTCTGAATTATCATTATAGTAATTTGGGTGAGGTCGGTTGTTAAGTCTCATTTCATAAAACTCTCAGTTCGTAAAAGGGCGTTACCATATTAGTGATCCAAACTCTGTGATTTCAAAGAAGGCCGAGACAGTAGGCGCTACAAAGGGAGAGCATAGTAAATAGGCTCACCACGAGTTTCTACCTCCGCCCATAATCTGAGGACGTGAATCTGGTCGCTGCCCAAGAAATTGAGGAAGGATACCTCGAGAACAGAGGGCGCTACCAGGTTGGTTGAGTGGAGCACAGAACAGAGGTAACAAATCGAGAGACCCTTGTTGAATTATTGAGCATAAACAAAAAGGGTTAGAACAAGAGTTTCTTTTTCAAAATGACCAATAGAGCAAAGCCTAATACATTTGATAGTTCCCAATATCATGATGACTATATTATGATTTTAAGGGAAAAGCAATGGTTATCCTTCCTAGAGAAATTTAATGGGAACAATGAAGAAGTGACCGAGCAGTTTTCATTTACATTTAATGGAGAGAAAGAATTAATAGGCAACTTCTCTTTTAGGATTTCAGAAGATACCATAGCACAAACCTTGGGAATCAGTCCAGAAGGGGAAAAATATTTCAAAACAAAACAATTTAAGGAAAAATCATGGACTCAGTTTATGTCTAGGTTGAGGGTTTCCTTTGTCAACTGGAAAAAGGGTGTCCCTAAAATCTGGCTGATGCACCCATGGGATGAAATGGTGTACATTATTCAAAAATTTGTTACGTGTGAAGGTCATTACAGCATAGTATATCTATATCACATCAAAATCCTGTTGCACTTAAAAGGGCAATGCACCATAAGTCTACCCTATTTCCTCTCACAGAGTTTGACTAAGATGTCAAAAACTATTCAGAAACAAAAGGGTAATGAAGATAAAAGTTTGTATCATTTTGGGTTGATTAAAATTCTAATTGAATTTGAAGTGCAGAGGAGGGGAAAATCATGGAAAGAATTTTTGGTTGCTAATCAAATCAAAGATGGCGAAGATGAACAGGAAAAGCAAGAGTGATCAGATTTAATGCTTGATATTGATGAGGAAATCCCTATGCGCAAGTCAAGCAATGTTCCCCCACACAACAATAGTGTAAGGACAAGAAGGATGAGGTAAGAAGCTGCCTAGAAAATTGAGCAAGACAAAATTTTCACTACATATACAAGAAGATCATGGAGAATACAAAAGACCCAAACACAAGATGATCAACTAGAGTCAAATGAAAATGCACCGATGGACATTGAGAGCAGTTCTCATTCACAGCCAGGACCGGAAGCCGAAATGGAAGTCGAGAGTAACAATGGACAAGGGAAAGAGCCAGCACCTGCAACCAAGAAACAAAGGAGGTTAGAAAAACAAATTGAAAAGATAAAAGAAGAATTGATGGAGGCAAACATGCTAGAGAAGGTTATCAAGAAGGAGAATGAAATGTTGAGAGCTCAGAGCAAGAAGCTTCAACAGAAAAATGAGAAGCTGAAGGAGCAAATCAAAGAACTCAATACTAAACAAACCGACATTTGCAAGTGGGCAACAAAATGGTATACTCAAAAGAAAGCTCTCAAGGAAAAATACAAGAATTTGAAACATGAGCTCCATGTTCAGAAGAATGCCCAAGTTCAAAAGAATATAGATGCATTGTTACAAGCGGAAGAGGCACAAGCAAGAACAGAGTATAAAGGGAGCACATCAGGATTAGCATGAGGACGTGCTAAATCATTGAGCTTGGGGGATATGTTGGTACCATTTCATTTCCATCCTTTTCTTCTAGAAATCCATCATTTGTCTATCTTTTTCTCCCATAAACCCCTCATAGTCCATTGAAATTGATTAATAAAAGAATTATATTTGTTATTTTACATTAAATTTAATTTGTGAATTTTTATGTTAAAATTTAGAAATTTTCAACAAAATTACAGGATGTCATGGCTTCCTGTATATGGTTTATGATGTGACACGTGGCATGGCAGGAAAATCAAAACAAAGGATAGGAATGTACATACATGGTGAAAGATCTATTTGCATAAGGAGACGAATGCTCTTGGTGGAAACCTAATTTAAGAGCCAATTCAGACATCAGTTGATTCTGGAAGTGACTGCCATGATCAGTGACAATCTCTCTCGGGACACCGAATCTTGAGATAACCTGATTGAAAAGAAACAAAGTTGTCGTGTCACTGTCATTTTTATAAGTGGGCATGGCCTCGGCCCAATTCGTAAAGCAATCTACAACCACGATAATGTACTTGTGATTCGCCGTTGAAGGCGGATTACAATTTGTAAAATCAATACCCCACTTAGTAAAAGGACCGACGGTGACAACGGGAAAAAGAGGAGCTGGATGAGCACGCATCTTTAGAGTAAAGATTTGACAAGGGTGGAAATGTTTGACCGCTTCCACACAGTCTTTAAAAATTGAAGGCCAAAAATAGCCAGCATGTAAGATGTGTTGGGTTGTAGCAAGCCTCGATAGATGACCACCACAAGCTCCACTGTGGAAATCATTAAGCACTGACTCTGCTTCCTCCAAGGTTAAACATCACCGAAGGATTGAATCAACCCCTCAATGGTATAAGTTATCACCAATGATAACATAATTTTTAGCCAGGTGACATAATTTACGATGTTCATCCTTGGAGAAAGTAGAGGGAAACTTCGAAGTCTGGAGATAGACAATGATATCTCCATACCAAGGGTTGAGTGAAGAGATGAGGAATAAATGTTCATCGGGAAAGCTTTCCTCATAAACCGTATCCTCTCCACAAGGAAGCTCAGAAATTAGCTCAGTGAAAACCATGTATTTCTTAGACTTGGCTGACAAGAACTCGAGATCAAATTCTTTCAAGATGACTATCCATCTATTATATTTTCCCCCAATCACCCGCCTACTGAGGACAAATTGAAATGGATTGACCGCCGCTAAGACAAAAGTTTTGTGTAGCAAGATATAATGACGGAGTCGTTGGATAGCATGGACAGCTGCCAAGGCCAACTTCTCAACCAGAGAATAGCGAAGTTCAGGACCTATTAAGCCTCAGCTCAAATAATAAATCACATGCTCGGTGAGAGCATCGTCCTCCTGAACCAGAACCATACCAATGGTTGATTCTGCTGTAGCGAGATATAAAAGGAAGTCTCTGCCATAATCCGGTGGAATCAAAAGCGAGGTAGAGACTAGTGCTTTTTACAAAGCATCGAACGTACATTATGCAAAGTCATCCCATACGAATGGAACTCCTTTACGTAGCAACCACATGAACCCTTTAGTGATCTCGGTATAGTTTGCTATAAACCGCCTTAAGAAATTAGCCTTCCCTTGAAGACTCTGAAGTTGATGAATTGAGGACGGGGGAGGCAACTGAACTATTGCCTCAACCTTGAAGGGATCAACCCGAATCCCTTCATTTGAAACAATGAACCCTAACAACTGACCGGACGTAACCGCGAAAACACACTTGTTGGGATTCAACCGGATTTTATAAAAACGACATCGCTCAAAAACCATTCGAAGGTGGCTAGGGTGATCAGTTCTCTTTCGAGAACGAGCAGCGAGATCATCCAAGTACGCTTCGATGACATGCTTGATGTCGTGGAAAGCATATGACATGGCCCGCTGAAAGGTAGCTCCAGCATTTTTAAGACCAAAAGGCATCTTTCTATATGCAAAGGTAACCCAGGGACATATAAAGGTTGTCTTATGTTGGTCTTCAGGACGGATAGAAATTTGATTATAACCAGAGAATCCATCCATGAAGGAAAAAATCTCATTACTTGCACATTCTTCGATAATCTGATCAATAAATGGTGTGGGGTAATTATCCTTAAGACAAGCCTTGTATAGGTCCCTAAAATCAATGCATACTCGGATTGTTCCTTGCTTTTTATCTACAGGGACTAGATTAGAAACTCAATCAGTAAGAGGAACAAGGTATATAAAACCCGCCTTTAGCAGCTTCTCCACTTCCACTTTGATAGCTGCCGCTTTCGTAGGGTTGACCGGCCCAAGCCTCTAATGGACAGGTTTGGCATTTTCATACATCTTGATCTCATGTTGGACTGTAGATGGGTCAATGCCAGGCATTTCCTCATAAGACCAAGCAAATACATCCCGAAATTCTTTAAACAAGTCGGTGTAAATTTGAATTTCTTCAGGGGAACACTCAATTCCGACGAAGAGATTCTCTATTGTGTTAGGGTCCCTAGAGATGTTTATAGGTGTTGTTTTTGAAATCACCGACATATTACCTTTGGCACGAACATGTGTTGGAGCCAAAGGGTTTGACACCGTACAAACATCACTAGAACAGAGCTCGGAGACTCTAGATTCTACCTCCTGCAATGGAGGAAGAAAGTATGAATGATGGTATAAATCTTCCTAAGGTCAATCTACACCCATCATTGCTTCAAGAATTGCTTCTTCCGATGGTAAAATTGAATCCAAGCAGTCCAAAGTAGAGGTAGAGTCAAGGCTCCAAGTGGGGGCCACATCGCCATCTAACTCCACTTCGGAAAAAGGAGTAGAATGGTCATCTGTAGAGTTCACGATAGATTGATATATGAGCTCAGCTGCAAATATAGGAAATGCCATTCCATTCTCTTGTCCTTCAACTAATGTGGTCATAGGTGAAGGCAAGGCCCAGGGGTCTGAAAAATAACGTTTGAAAGAACCCATCTCGAGAACACTCCCTAGATGATGAGATGGCATTCATTTTAGCGATAGGAGAGGGAAACTCAAAAGTACCCATCAACGAGGAATACATCCCTACTCCTAGATTCTCAGTAGGTGGACGAGGGTTATCCACTAAAGGGACAGTAGAGTTGGAGCTTGCTTGAGGATCAACTGGACAATAATCCAATTGATCAACCTTTACGATTTTCCCCTCATGAGGAAAGCAAATGACACGAAACAGAGTTGAAACAACGGTGTCCATTTCGTATACCTAGTTCCTTCCTAGGAGGAGATTATAGTCTAGGTTAGCATCTATGACTTCTACTTCTATATTAACGACCTTCCCCCCAACACATATGGGAAAAGTCGGGATAAGCCCATGTGGCCTATGAGAATGGCCGTCGAATGCAGTCAAGATGGTAGGTGAAGGAACGGCCAAAGGTGATCCAATAGCCTTCCAACATGACATGGAAATGACGCACGTGGAAGCCCCTTCATCAATCATGGTTCGAAAAATGTTGATTTTCCGGTATGTATAATTTATCTGAAAAGCCATGTGATGAGGGAGTCGCTTTTTGACATTTAACATGTCAAAAATGAGCACTAAAGAATTAGTCGGATCGACTGCCCCAATCGCGGAAAGTAAAGCACTTCTCTGAGCCGAACACGACTGGAGAACCTCTAAAGCGGACATAGTGCACGGACTCTGAGCCAGATCCTCCAAAATGGAGTAATTCTGGGTGGCCCTAGCGTTAGGATTAATCGTCACGCGTTTAGCAGAACCTTTCGATATCCATGGTATAGTCTCGACAGGGGGGTCGCTCGATATGAAGGTCAGTACTTCCGGGAACAGCCTTATCCTTGGAAGTTTCGGCTTCACCATAGTCACATGACCGAGTAGCCACATGGACGTTAGAACCCATCATGAAAACATTCGAAGATTTTTCCCCTTCCTGGTTGCCCCCTGCGGCGGTTCCAGGGTTTGAACTCACGCCAGCAAGAAGTTGTTGCCCTTGGGGAAAAGAGTTACTTAACACAGCTTGGGAGCTAGAAGTCCCTTGCTGCCCTAACAAGCGTTGAGCGTCTTCAATCTTGGGGCAAAGATGAGTTAAATGGTCTCCACTGCATAACTTGCATGGAAACTTGACTTTCTTTTTCGACTCATTTCTACCTCCACCAGCATTATTCCTGGATTTGTTTGCATCAGGCTTTCCATCCTGGTTCTTTTTCTTACCTTGTCCTTTCTTTTTACCATTGGAATTTTGACTTCCTTTGGGGTTGTCAGATTGGACGGAATTAATCGAAGAAGTTTGGGAAACGGAAGGGTTAGACAATGTCACTTGGTTGTTAGAAGCAGTTTGTAAGGACAACTGCTACAATTGATTCAACAAGTTCACCGTATTCGTGTCTACTGACCCAACAATACCATCCACGTGGGGACCTGGCTTCGGCTTAGCTACATCAACCTTAGACCCAGGAGCATCTGGAAAGTACTTTTCTAGGATCCCAGACTGAGAGTAAATCAATTCTAATTGTTGGGCCCTAAAAATGGCTTGCTCCTCGAAATAGACCCCTGACATGGAGACATCTTTGGAGATCTCAGGTATCGAAGACTTCAAGAACCACTCGAGACAGAAACCTGGAGGGATATCAGCTTTAATGAGCCTCTTTCTCCGTCTCCATTCCTGAATGTGATTGTAAATGTGAGTTGCCCTATCCTGACGAAAATTAGTCAGTAGTTCAGTTTCGGCATCATACCAGACGGGCAACTGAAAATGGTTCAAGAATATATTGGCTAAGTCGGCGAATGATGTAAAGATTCCCCCAGGCAACTCTATATACCACTTAGCCACATTTCCAGTCAAGGTGCGTTGAAATAATCTCAACCTAACCAATTCGTCGATCAGGGAGTTCGATGAGCACCATAACTGGAACGTGGTTATGTGGTCGCCCGGATCCTCACCACTCTTCCCTTCGAATTTTGGAATATCCGAAGGGAGTTTACTTGGGACCGGAGGCCAGGCCGGATTATAATTGATTGGGTCATTAGTTAACTTAGTGAGATCTGGCAAGTTCAACGTTGCCAGAAATGGAAGTCTAGGAGGAACTTGGGGATTCCACCCTGACTGGGCGACACTCTCGAAGCTCTGAAAAGATTGTCTTGGATTTTGGAAAGCACCAGGCTGCCCGAAGTAACTAGTAGAACCCGTTGAACCAGAAGGCAGGCCTTGTGACCCAGCAACACTCAGAGTTTGACCAACTCCGGCCGTATATCCACCAAACCCATCAAAGTTTCCTCCTAACGGATTATAAGGAGTTGACAACCCCTAATATGGATTCCAAGCTGTAGCTAGGGGAGGAATACTTTGGAATGAACTAACCATGGTATACGGCCTGTTCCCATATTGGCCGAAGAATGGATTCCCAGTTCCGGCACTACCAAGCCCGGGGTTATTCCAACCTTGGAAAGGATTTCTTCTTTCTCATACCGAAGAAAAAGGCATAGATCCTACCGTAGGGTTGGAATGTGGTATATGACCACTTCCGAATGGAAAACCTTGGAACGAAGCCGACCCACTCATCATGGACGTGGCGGCCCCGAACAAAGCTGAAGGAATGCCCTATGAATGGGCGCCAAATGGGAAGTACCCAGAACCAAAAGCATTTGTTTGGGAATTTCCACTCGTGAACGGAATGGAGGTAGACCCAACAAAAGACGTGCTAGCAAAATATCCGAATAAAGAGACGGAGGGGATGGAAATAGTTCCACCCCCTTGTACAGATATAGGAATCTGTACAGTCGTAGCACTTGTAGAAGCCATGCTTCCAGTAGTGGTCATCGAAGGTAAGCGCATAGCGTAACCTGGACTTGATGGTCTATGCGTCGGAGTCCCAACGTATTGCAATACGTGTGGATGACTGGATGGTAGAGGAGAATTCGGAGCCGCTAACGACTCTGAAAGTTCTTCTACCTCAATATTATCCTTCGCTTGTAAGCGAACTTGAGAAAGAACTGGAGTGTTCCTCTCGTGTTCTACGGAAGTACTAGGCCTTGCTTCAATACTAATGCCCCTGAGGGGAGGATCAATCCCCGATGCGTCAGTCACAGTGGGACGAAACCCACCAATATTATTACCTCTGCGCCTTCTCGGAGAAGGCTCTAAACTCGGTGGTGAGAGACCATGAAGTCTTCAAGACCGTCTAGGAGATCGGTCAGCCACTTTGAATTCCTTGTTTAAGATCTAACTAAAGACTCAAAAAATTTAAATCTAGGCCAACTAAGAGCACAAAGCACCCATTAAAAAGTCCCTAAAGATACAGCCAATCAAACAACTTTCAAGTATTTCCACTCTGGGTGATTAGGACCGACACCAAAATACGAGAAAGTGGAAAATAAAGGGCCTTTCGAAGATAGTCTGGGATGATGAGGGCCCAGGCCTATCAACGAAGGTATCAGAGGAAGTTACGCTAACCTCCTAACAACAGCCTGCATCGGTGCAAGCCCCCAAGCTTCGCAAGGGTGCCCTCCAGTAGCACTGTTGAGAGTGATACAATGTCGACCTCAGGTGCCACGGGATTCCCCTCCACAGCCACCTATGTAGTTCCCTAGGAGAAGCAACTATGGGTACCAACTCGTCGCAGAAGCTAGGCAGAACAGTCGTGAGGTAAGTTCGGACAAGTAGGAGAGGGGGTATCTCTCTTCCTTGGCTTCACAAACCCTCGTGCTTAACTCCCAAATCCGGAGCTTTCCCGGTCTTCCTAACGCTATTGGACTTTCTCTCATTAATCAGACTCCTATGTTTGACGTTTAATATGGCCTTGGAGAGTTAACTCTCCACTCGCCTAATCCAAGGCCCTAAAATCCTAAAACTTGTTTATGTATTTAACTTAAAAGAAAAAAGTTCTAGTTGATTTTAGTTAGCGCTTGATTTTAAAGGTTGTTATTTAAGTCAAAAGGATGATGGAAGTGAAACTAGTGGTGCTTTTTCGACGCAAAAGAAATTAATAAAACCTAACTATATGCATGTGCACTTTGTCATTGTTTTTCGATGAAGAGTAATTTCTACAGGGTTCGAGAGGAAACTTCTAATGAAACAAAACTTTTCTTTTCTTTTCTTTTCATTCACACTTCACACTCAAAAGTTAACAAAACTATTTATGCCTAAAGATATGCAAATCTATCCTAATGCAACACTAAATGCTTGATGCAAGATTGAAAACTACTCTAAAAACAAGAAATGAAAGTTGCTTTGTTTATCAAATTTTCTTTTGCCACTTACAATATTTAGATGGAATATGAGATGCTAAATTTCATTTCGTCTAAATACTAAAAGCAAAACTCAAGATAACATAAATCACTTTCACTCACCAAAAGGAAACGAAATGAAAAGCAAGTTCAAGAAAGAAAAACAAACAACTTTTCAAAAAGTTCTCTTCCAAGTAGCAACAAAAAAAAGTCTTTTCGAAAATGCTTTCAACAAAAACTGAAACTTTGTGATTGAAACAACAAGCAAGAAACACTTTTGCAAGTTGACACCCTACAAAGAATGAAAACTCAACAAAAACAAATGTGTTCAAAAAGGCTTTTTAACAACCGAAAGCAGCAAGGAAAGCTTTGGTCACAAAGACCAAAAAAGATCAAAAAGACAATCTCAAGAAAGTATCAAATGATAACTTTGATGAAACAAAGAAGTAAAT
>APFE031698635.1:0-10538 GCA_000404065.3 Pinus taeda | reverse complement strand
CGGGGCGCTGCCCCGCCCCCCTCAAACCCCCCGAATAGGGGGGGATTCCGCCCCCCCTGTGACCCCCCCGCTGCGCAATCGGCGTGGCGAAGGGGGGGCTCCGGCCCCCCTCTAACCCCCTGGTTCACTACGTAGGTTAGTCGTGGAAAGAATATAACACAACCCAACAGGACACCGCAGCCTCTGATGCCCCAGGCCCTAAAAAATCCAATGTTCAAGCTACAGCGCCAAGGATGACACAATCCATGGCTGAAGAAAAACTGAGAAAGCCAGTATAGACATGCACTTCCCTAGGAGAGCATACAAAAACCCCAACCCAGAAAAAAGGGAAACAACTGCCCAAAGGCAAAGAGAACGTTGTTGAACTAGAAGTAGAAGACAACTAGGAAGTCGAAGATGTAGAGGATGAAGGAGCAGAGCCCAACTAAAAGCTCCCTCAGTATGTTCCTCTGAGGAAGGGTAAGGAAACGATTCCTAAGGACTCAGATTCTGATAAATTCCTCATTTCCACACCCCTACTACTTAAGAAGGTGCCATTAGAAGGACACGACTTTCTTGCCTCCCTCTGGTGAAGATGGAGGATTGCGATTTAGTGGATCTCACTAAGTTCCCTCACTTATCGATGGTTACCTTCATGTAGTGTGTAGTCTACAAAGACACGGGTATGACAACATTGGAAACAGAGGAATAGACCCGAGGTGTTGAGCAATTTGGGTTGCTTAACTTTCTTTGGGTGCCACACTACCACCCACACCTCAATTAACATAGCGTGTATATGCCAACTTTTCACACTAGTCCATGATGGGTGTTTATGGCTTGGAGGGCCTATCCCCATCACTGATATGCTAATTCATAGGCTTATGCACTTGCCGCATGACAGTCTGAATCTAGCCAAGGTGTTTGGCAGAAAAATCAGGGAAAGGGATCTACCTGAGTGCATGAAAAGCACTTCTAAGTTGGTAAATAAGGTGCGAGGATACTCCATCTTGTCCATATCTGACGCTACAGTTTTTTTTGCTACACAGATATTGGCAAGCAAGGTAATAAGGAAGTGTTTCGTAGATGAAGTTCTGTTGCTTTTCATTTCTCTAACTACCCAGTGCTTGGAAGGTGTCTTATTCAATTGGTCTAAATACCTATGCCAAGAGTTCCTCACGAATTTCCACAAAGTACAAGATGAGACCAAGAAGTTCCATTACACTTGGTTGTTTCTATCTATTATTTTGGTTGCATGGGAGTTGCTAGAGGAGAGCTAGTTTTCTTCGTTGGAAATAGGGTTGCTGGAGGCAGAATAGTTCGCTTCCCTATGGGCTACAAAGAACCCCACGGGTGTTAAGGAGATGAAGATTTTATGGGTCTTGCTGGAAGCAAGTTTCCACATGGCCATCCAGCGGTGCCAAAGGTTGTCCCCAACCTTGTACATGGAGATGTTCTCCCTTGCCGCGTTTAAAGCTGACTTTCATTGAGTTTACATCCAGGCCTGAAAGGATCCCGCACAGAAATGGTATGACCTACCCTATTTGGTTTCAGATTTATATCTAGAGGAAGTCATGTCGAGCTAGCTGGTCAAGTGGTGTGCCCCTTCTGATTTGGCTGTGGGGCTAAGCACTGGTGCAGAAAGTATGATTTCATGTAAAGGAAAGGAGGCTTCCAAGAAGGCTATGTAGAAATTAGTGGCACAAAAGGAGAAAGGCGTAGTAGAAAAAGCATGGCGCAACGAGGAATGCGATGCCAAGTAAAGGGCAGAATACGAGAAATGCGAGGCCCAAAATGGTGACAAGTCACCTTCAACAAAAACCAAGATGGAAACAAAGCAAGATGGCATGATAGGGCAGCACACAACCTCTTAGCGGAAGAAGAGAGATTTGGAACAACAAGGAGGAGCAAGGAAGAAGTAGAAGGTGCATAAAATGCATGTTGATCCTCTGATGATTACCAAAAGAGGCCTAGATGCAATAGTTGGTAAAGGGTGAGACATTTCCACAAAAGTACTACAACAACTAGAACAACAATGCACTTAGCCCTTAGGGGGAGTCTAAAAGGACCTTTGCGAGTTGCAGCTTCAAGTGACTAAGATCCAGGCATAGGTAGGTAAGACAAGGGGCATAGTGAGTAGCTCAGTACTAGAACAACGTGCCGGTACGGAGCTGATTCTATGGCCGACGAGGGATGTGTGAGTCTTTCCCTTGCTTACACGGTCATTCTGCACTGAGATAGAGGAACAATGCATCTAACTAGATAGTATACCAAAAATGGGCATGAACATGGTCATAATCAAACTAGAGACATTGCATGAGTTGCTACATGAAATCGTTGGTGAGCTTCGCCTTTGGGGACAGCACACTATTAGTGTTGTCAACGAAATCAAGGTGAATAATCGACATCTGTTTATCAATAAGACTCTGGTTTTGGAAGAAAAGAAGCTCTCCAAGCATACAACTCATGATTGGAGTTTGTGGTTGCGGGGGCATTCCGAACAGTACCGGAGCTCCATATTCCGGTGGATACACGGTCGGAAGAAAAGGTTAAAAAATTAGCTTCAGGTGTGCCCGAGGCATAGGCTAAGGTTAGTAGACTTCAATTTGAACTCAATATGTAGATAACTGAGCTGCAATTGAAGGTGCAGCCATCAACTCTATCGGCAGTCCAGGAGAAGCACAAAGGTGTGATCAAGGAAGGATTGGCCCCTTAGATGCCACCATTGTAGAGTGCACAACATTATTCGAGAAGGAGATGGGACTGGTAACTACTATGCAGGAAGACCCAACCCTGCAGAAGCTGAACACAAAATCTAAGGAGCTTCAGAAGTAGTATGAGGAAGTCAACACAATGGTGCACTCTATTTCTCCATCACAGCGCCTAGACAAATTGCATGAAAGGAAGTAACTCCTCACCTAGGTTGAGGCAACACAGAAGAAGGAGGCCTTACTTAAGGCCAGAATGGAGCCCTGGTTGGATGAAGCCTACCAGGTTGAGAACAACATTCAGGAGAAGCTGATGAACTTACAGCTCACACAACAGAAGATCAAGCTAGCCGACAAAGGACCAGCTACAGATCAACAAGTCGAACAAGTGAAGTAGGCAGCTACACAAAGCAATGTTGAGGCAGCTATTGTGCAGGTCGAGCTGGGGGATATTCAAAACAAGATCACCATGACAACCAAGTGAATAAAGGGTGATTCATGACCTTTGTGTTGGGGGCCTATTGGGATAGGGTCCCCCTGGTTAGTTTTGGGGTTAAAAACCTAAGTTTTGATGTAAAGTTTGTAGAAAGATGTAAAGTCTCCATGATTTATGGACGTGGAGCGCAGATATAGTTACAAGTCAAAAGGGGCTTTAGCCCCTTGATTATGTAAATCGAGTTGGTTTTGACATCCATGCATGGTTCGCGAACCATGGGATTGTATGTAGAAAGCTATAAATAGGTGTGTCTTAGAGAGTCTAAGGCATGTCATAGAGGAGATAATGAGGAATGTAATTGGTCAATAGGAGATAGTGCGGAAAGTGAGTAGTAGAGAAGGGAAAGGCTCTGCAGCTGAGTGCACAAAGGCCTAGAGAAGAGTTTGCAGCTGAATGCGCAGACCCCTGCAGCTGAGTGCATATGGAAGTTTTGAGTCTGTAAATCTGAACTGAAGACCAATAAAGAAATTTAGTGAGGAAATATTGTGTACATCTATTTATCTTTGTTTATTTATGCTTGAAATATATGTTGTTGATGAATAATGTGTTATATTCATCTAAATGTACGCGATCCTATTTAATAAATGTAAAATAATGTACGCAAGTATTTTTATGGGAGTTCGCGAAGACTGTGATAAATTATGTTACTTTTAGTAAATAATTAAGTAGATATGTGCAAACTATGATCTAGGATTGTTTTCTGGTGTGTGTAAGTGGATGAATACATTGTTAAGGGTCCACAAGGACCAATCATGGACCTTCACAAAGGTAGAAAGGTTTTTCTAACAGAGTTGTAGTACCAATCCCTAAGGGCTTATCAATCTGCGTGAAGGCAAATCTAGGACATAAAGGACATCACAATGATCTTTGGATGCGGAAACTTGGTTCCAGCATCCCCCATACTACTTCGGGTGAGACTTCAGTCCGTGCTATGTGAATTGATGCCAAAAGGGCCAGTAATGTAGGGTTTTGTTTGGCACAACTAACTTTGAACCTGGGTCAGGACCCACCAAGGCGACATATATACACCAGGAACCAACCCCAGAGAAAGAAAAAATTAATCTTGCCATATATTGTAATGCATTGGAAAGAATTATCACTCCTCAAACACTTAATATAGAAGGAAATATCAGGAAGAAAAAGGTAATAGTGTTGATTGATTCAGGCAGTACCAATAATTTTATTCATTGTATGATAGTCAAGGAATTGAATTGTTTTCTATATCCAACACCATAGTATCAAGTTATGGTTGAAAATGGAGGAACTATAAATTTATTTAGAAAGTGCCATTATATAAATCTAACCACTAGGGAATATTTATTGAATGGTCGAATACTTTCCATTCCAATGGGTGGTGTTGATGTTGTACTAGGAGTCTAATGGTTATAATATTTGGGGACGATAACTTTTAATTTTCAAGAACTTTTCTTGAATTTCTTTTTGGAATGAAACGAAATTGAATTAAGAGGTATCACATCGAAATCAGAGAAGATAGTGAGCTCTAATCACATGGAAAATATTCTGAAGAAAGAACAATGGGGTATAATTGCACAATTATGCTCACTAGAGGGTCAAACATCTAAATAATCTATTTCTTCAGATCTCAAAAAAAAAATTGGACAATGATTCCAAGGTATTTAAGACTCCCAAAGGCATCCCACCTATTCATGATTAAGATCATTCTATCCACTTTATTCCAGGAAGTGTTCCTCCAGACATTAGGCCTTACAAATATCCTATGCCCAAAAGAGTGAAATTGAACATATGGATGCATAAATGCTAGAGGCTAGTATAATTCAACCTAGTCAAATTTATTTCCCTACTCCAATAGTATTGGTGCAAAATAAGGATGGATCATGGCTTATGTGTCTGGATTACAGGGAAATCAATAAGCTCACTATTAAAGATAAATTTCCCATTCCTGTAATTGATGAATTATATGGAGCAATTTACTTCACCAAATTGGATCTTCATTCAAGATATCATAAAATTAGAATGAATATTGAATACATTCTAAAAATAACATTCAGAAATCACTAAGGTCATTATGAATTTCTGGTCATGCCTTCTGGCCTTCCTAATGAACCTTAGACATTTCAAGGTTTGATGAATTCCATTTTCAAACTCTTCCTTAGAAAATTCGTGTTAGTAATTTTTGATGATATACTAATGTACAACAAGTCTTGGAAGGATCATGTTCAACATTTTCACAAGGAACTCAAACTCTTGGAGGAGAAACAATTATATGCAAAATATCAAAATATTTGTTTGGAGTATAGGAGGTGTAATATTTGGGTCATATTGTATCTCATGAGGGTGTTATGGTAGACCCTACCAAAATTAAATCCATTAAGGAATGGAAAATCCCCACAACCATAAAGCCTCTTCGAGGATTTCTCGGGTTGACAAGGTATTATCACAAGTTTGTTAAGAATTATGGGACAATAGTAGTGCCTTTAACAACATTAACGAATAAAGATGTGTCTCTTGGACTCTAGAAGAAACTAAGGCTTTTTGACATCTTAAAGAGGCAATGTGCCAAGAACTAATATTAGCTACACCAAACTTGAGAAAAATATTTATTGTGGAATGTGCCGCCCCAGGAAATGGAATTGGTATTGTTTTAATGCAAGAAGGAAGACCCATTTATTTTCAAAGTTGTCTAATCAAGGGAAAGTATTTATACAAACCTATTTATGAGAAGGAAATGTTGGCAATACTACATGGACTAAATAAATGGCAACCTTACCTAATGGGAAGAAACTTCAAGATAAAAACAAATCATGCTAGTCTTAAATACCTTTTAGAACAAAGATTATCTTTTGAAGAGTAACAAAAAATGGGTCACAAACATGTTGGGTTATGACTTTGAAGTCATACAAAAAAGGGAAGCAAAATTTTGTTGCATATAAACTCTCAAGAAAGGATGAGGATGTGGAAGAATTTCTTTGTGTTGTTTCTATTATCCAACCTTATTGGATGACATGGAAACCCAAAGATTAATGTAAGAGATAGAGGCCCTATTTTCACTATAATTTTTTGGACATAATTATTTAATTGTCTTGGTACTCAATTAGCTCAAAGCTCATCTTATCATCTTCAATATGATAGGAAAATTGAGATAGTGAACAAATGTTTGGAAGGATATTTTCATTTCTTTGTATTTGATAAGAAAACACAATGGTTCAAGTGGTTACCTCTGGCTGAATGGTGGTATAACACTTCCTTCTATACTACAATAAAAATGACACCATTTATGGAACTTTATGGATATCATCCACCATCCATCACATCATCTTTAAGAAAAAATTCTAAGGTTCAAGCAGTGGAAGATCACATCAAGAATAAAAAACAAGTTCTCCAACTCTTAAAGGATAACCTGACTCTGGTCAAAATCGAATGAAACAATAGGTAGATCAAAATTGCAAAAAAATAATTTTGATCTAGGCAACTGGGTATTTTTATGGCTATGACGATAGAAACAAATGTCCCTCAAGAAAGCTAAGAAGGATAATAAATTATCACCCAAGTATTCTGGTCCTTACAAGATGTTGCAAAATATTGGTACTATGGCATACAAATGGGAGTTGCTTGCATCTTTCTGAGTACACCTAGTTTTCCATATTTCATGCTTAAAGACGATTGTTGGTCATAATCTCCCAGTTCAAACAATATTTCAAAAAATGTGACAAAGAAGGAAAAATCATATTGGAGCTTGAATAAGTCACAAAAAAATTAACCCAACAACTATGGAATCGATCAATTTCAAAGTATCTCATTAAGTGTAAGGACTTACTAGCTAAAGATTCAACATGGGAGGGTGAGAATTTAATACAGAAGCATAAAAAAATACTAAAGAATTGATGGAAACACTTTTTTTAAGGGGAGGGGCATGATAGATCCCTATAATAATAGTGTAGCCCCATTATTGTTATTGTTTTGTCCATGTAGACCCCATATTGTTATTTTTTTACCCCATATATTATTATTATTATGTAGGCTCCCATTATATTGTGGCCCCTTAGACTCCTATATATACCAAGGAGGTCTTACCATTTGTATCATCCAAGAATTGTTCATATATGTGATGTAAAGGATGTTGCCCCCTCGAAGAGGCTATTTTGTAAGTCACTGATCTATATTTTCTTATATTTTATGACCTGGTCGCATAACGGATCTCTACAAAATGTTCATCTTCCATATCCACAACGAATTGATGTAGATCTTGTAATACATCATTCATATTTCCTTCACCATTATTGGAAGGTATCCTCAACAAGTGGTCTAGCCCTGCATTTAACCTACTAGGATTCACTATCACCTTGAAATTGTACTCCCAGAATAGTAATAGCTACATACATATTCTCCACCTGAAAACTAGCTTGTTGATGATGTAGTGTAATGAAGAATGCTTAATATACAACCTAACATGTGAACCCAACAAGTAATTCCTAATTATTTTTTTGAGCATACTGATCCAAAGTTAAAAAGGAATGCAAAAACTTATGGATATGATCATAAACACAAAGATACGGCAGAAAACCACTTCATTTCATTAATGGAAAAATATTGAACTATGCTTGCAAACAAAATGGAAATAAGATAGCTCAAATGATGGTAGCTATCTCTGAGGAGAGATGTGATGGCTACATGCCTCTGAATTCTGTTACATTGAGGCTCAAAAGCCTATTTATTATTGAGAAACAATGGAAAACCCTAAACATCCAAAAACCTAACCATAGGAGATGAAGCGCCAAAACTGTGGGCTCCGTTTGGGTAAATTGGTACATCAACTTCCCGGGGTTGTAACTTTGGCATACGATCTCCGTTTGGCTATCATAATACCTGGTTTCAAAGATCTCGAAGAGAAGGCCAAAAAAAAAAGGGAAAATAGCTTGAGACATTTTTGGTCTCTCTATTTTCCCTAAAAACACTGTTTAGGGACTCAAAACGGGTCTGGAAGTTCAGGACTCGAAAAACTGCCAAAAATAGTAAATTGTGCTACAATTAAGGAAACCGAAAAATTGAAAGAGACAATGTTGGGGGTCCAAGTGGAACAGGGAGGTGGCCACCAATATCCACCTAGATCATTCCTCCCCCCTTAGGAAGAAATGGTCCCCATTGCATTGAGTGCCTCCATGAGATGGGGAAATTTCTACTAAACTTGGTCCCTGTTGAGCCACATGCCTTGGTGAAGGAGTTGGCCAGCTTTGACAACCTAATATAGTTGGATATTGTTTTGGCCAATTCTCTTGATTTGTGTGTCCATGATCTCATCAGTGGTGGCCTATTCCATGCATTTTGGGTTTAGATTTGTTTGTGTGAGCTGTTCTGCAATGTTAGATGTGTCCAACAATGGTGGGAAGTATGACCGAAGGTGATCTACATTGAACACTTGGTGCAAACCAAGGAACGGTTAGATGTTGAGCTCAAAGGCATTGTCACTGACGGCCTTGGTGATGGTGTATGGCTCATATCGGAGTAGGAAATGCTTGTGGTGGGGCCCACCAAGGCGCTCTTTCTGCAAATGAATCCAAATTTTGTCCCCCACCTGGAACTTGTGTGACACTCGATGTAGATCATAGCACTGCTTGTAATTAGAATTTGATATGTCCAATATATCATGGACCTGTAGGCGATGTGTTGAATGTGCTCAATGAAGTTGTTATCCCTTTCAGCTTTGGACTGCACATGAGCCAAATTTACTTGAGTGGTTGTAAATGGTATGGCCACATCAATGGGGCATAATGGCTGAAATACCAGGCCTACCTGAAAAGGGTTGTGGCCTGTTGAGATATGGAGAGCTATATTGTAGTTGTGTTGGACATAGTGGAGACTTTCATCCCATGTGTGTGGATGCTTCAAGTTTTACATGCGCATAATGTGTATGATCATTCTATTGACAACCTCTATTTGGTTATTACTTTGAGGATGGAAATTTGTGGACTTAGTGAGTTTTGTATCCAACATCAACGAGAGACTTAACCAAAATGGACTTAGGAATCTGCTATCTCGATCTGAGATAATGGACTCTGGGATCCCAAAGTGTACCCACACTCGCTCAAAGAAGAGCTTAGTAGTGGCCTCTGCTGAGATACTCTTCTTGTAGGCCACCATGATGGCCATCTTAGAGAATCTGTTGACGACCACGAAAATGCAATCATTTCCATGCTTAGCAAAAGCAAGACCCAAAATATTAACTATGGAGATAGATTCCCAAGGTTGGGTAGGAGTAGGTAGAGGACTATATAGGCCTTTCTTCTTGATGGTTGGTTTGACAATGGCGCAGGTGGTGCAGGATCTAATGTACTTCCCAACATCCTGACGAAGTCTCAGCCAATAAAAAGACTTTTGCAATATGGCCATTGTTTTCTCTACTCTGAAATGTCCAGTGACCCAACTGTAGTGCGCCTCCCAAATCATCTTGGCATGGTTACTTGAAGGAACGCATATGTGTCCCAAGTGGCATAACAGTGCATCCTGAAGGTGAAAATTTGGAACTTTCTTCCCTTCCAGGAGTGTCTAGTATATGTTGTTGAATTGTAGATCGCTCTTGTAAACATGCGGCCACCCCGATGTCTCGTGCCCACAGGGGTAAAGCACAGTGATTAACGCCATGACCGGTGGTCTGCTAAGGAAATCAACTCCATTATTGGTGTTTCCCTTCTTATACCCAATGTTCAAATGGAACTGTTGCAGATAGGTGGACCATTTCTGATGGTGATCATTTTGAAACTTCCCTTGTGTCTGTATGAACTATAGAGGCCGATCATCTGTGTGGATGACCGTTTCCTTCCCCAGAATGTAATGCTTCCATTGATGACATGCCTACATAATGGCATACAGTTCTTTTTCATAAGTGGGGTACTTTCATACTGTGTCTGAAAGTGTCTCATTGTGGTAAGCCACTGGATGCCCATGTTGAGTAAGAACTGCCCCAATGGCATAGTCGAAGGCATGTGTCTCAATCTCAAATGGTTGTTGCAGGTCTGGTAATGTGAGAATTGGTGCAGAATAGAGGTAATTCTTCAACTCGGAGAACACTCACTGCTGGGTTTCCAACCAAAATAACTTTCTTTTCGCTCCGCCCTTGGTGAATTGACTTAAAGGCCGAGGGGTATGAGAGAACCCTAACACAAACCTACAGTAGAAATTGGCAAGACCCAAAAAGTTGTGGATCTCTGTTAGAGTAGTTGGGGTTGGCCAATCTTGAATGACTTGTATGTTGGATGGGTCCACATGTACACCCTGCTCATCAATGATGTACCCCAGATATTGAATGTATTTTTTAACCCATATAGAAATTACCTACATACGAATTCTCAAACATAGAAAATAAACAATGCAAGAGCATAACA